>JASPKZ010001618.1:1417500-1640000 GCA_030220185.1 Diploptera punctata | reverse complement strand
TATGGATTAAAGATATCTACAGAAAAAAACAAAAATTATGGCATTTCAAGGTGTAGATCCTGTCAGAAGTAAAATTGTACTGGACAATAAAATTTTTGGAGCAGGTGAATAATTTCACATATCTAGGATGCAATATCTCATATGAAGAAGAAAAAGATGTAAATGCAAAAATATCTAAATTTTTTAAGAATTTTAGGGTTTATAAATTCTATCTTCAAGCCACAGTTAGTCCAAAAGCATTCTAGACTGAAAGTGTATAAAACACTGGCTCTTCCAACTCTTTTCTATGGCAGCGAAGTATGGACGTTGAAACAGAAGGATATACAGAGACTTAGATCTACTGAAATGAGATATCTTCGGAGGACTGCAGGATACACACTACTAGATCACAAAAAAAAATGAAGAAATCTTTAGAAAACAAAATTTCTGATTATAAGTCAAGATGGATGCAACATGTTCTTCGAATGGAATATCACAGAATACCCAAAGAAATGTTAAGATATCAACCTGCAGGAAGAAGAAGACCAGGACGTCCACTCAAAAGACTTTTGGATGGTGTTTCTCTTGAGGCCGAAACAGGTCGACAAATGGCCTAAATCCGTGAATGTAATATGATGATGATGATGATGATGATATAATATAATATAATATAATAATATAATATAATATAATATAATATAATCATATATATAATATAATATAATATAATATAATATAATATAATATAATATAATATAATATAATATAATATAATATAATATAATATAATATAATATAATATAATATAATATAATATAATATAATATAATATAATATAATATGATATAATATATGATATTATATGATATGATATGAAATTGTATGATATGATATGATATGACATGATATGACATGATATGATATGATATGATATGATATGATATGATATGATATGATATGATATGATATGATATGATATGATATGATATGATATGATATGATATGATATGATATGACATGACATAATATAATATAATCCTGTAAGAAGTTCTTCCCATCAGTCAGAGAGAGATTAAAACTTTTCTGAAATGGTAACTGGTCATGAAAAAATAAATCACATCTTTATCGTATTGGAATATTAAACAACGCAACCTGTCCATGTTGAAAAGAAATTCAAAATGTAGAACATCTCCTTTACAAACATGAATTGCAGCAGCATTCTAGAAATAAGTTGAAAGAAGAAATCCGCAAAGAAGGAGGAGCATGGCCTGTGACGGAAAAATACCTAATACACAAATATTTAAAACATTTCAAGAAATATAAAAAACAAAAGTGTTAGAAAATGAGTGATTAACAAGTGACGAAGATAAAAAACATGTAAAAAAAGTACCAAATATGTGATGTTATGTAATGTTATGTTATCTGATTTTATGTCCACCGTTGTGGTCTCGAGGTAGCGTGCTGCCTTGTCACGCAGCGGGCCGGGGTTCGATCCCCGGTCGGGACAGTTTTTCTGGGTGAGGTTTTTATCGGGGTATTTCCTCACCTATAAGACAAATGTCAGGAAAACTTTAAGGCTCAAACGGTCCCCGAAATCACATGGCCATCATCCTTATCATTATCATCCTTACCATTATCATCATCATCCTTCACCGGTGTGGAAAGCAACGGGTAGCTACCACACCTACACAATTCCCTAGTAAAGCTGCAAGCATAGCATGAAAATGCTATGATTGGAGTGAAGGACCTGCTTTCGGGCAGAATTACTATGGATGGATGGATGTTTGCTATGTTATGCATGTAATATTACTACGGTAATGGGGCATGCTGAAAAAATATATAATAAAATATAATATAATATAAAATTAACAATATTAATAATTGCAATATTTTAAATTTTACTTTATGTCCACCGCTTTGGTCTCGAGATAGTATGCTGCCTCGTCACGCAATGAGCCCAGGTTCGATCCCGGTCGGGACAAGTATCCTGAAGGAGGTTTCTTACACAGTTTTTCCTTACCTGTAAGACAATGTCAGGAAACTTTAAGACCCAAACGGTCCTCGAACACCATATGACCATCATCATTATCCATATTCGCCTTAGATTAAATTTAGGATTAAGGACTCTTCTGGCGCATTACTACCATAATCATATTATCGGGGCAGCATATCCCTGCCTTCCAGGTGCCCCAACTTCAGAAGTGGGTTACAATTACGCCAATACCAGGAGAGAACACCAGAAATGACAAATCTGGGGCTTTGAATAAAAACTACTTTATTTATAGACGCTTTAACATTTATGGAGATATCGAGTCTATTTTATTTCATATTTATGCCTACTATGAAATGGTGAATATGACGAAATAGATGCTACGAACGTAATTCCAACCAAGCATTTGATAAAAATTAGAAAAACCTCCAAGCAGGATGTTCGGCACCGAAGTTTAAACCCGGAACCTCCCGAATACTAGTCTCAAGCTCTACCGCTTGAGACAATTCGGATCATAATAATCATAATAATAACAACATATTTTTAAGTAGGTCATTTTTTCTGGAATCCACTAACCGTAAGTTGAAATAGAAGTAGATTTTTCTTCGTGAATCAAAATGAGAGAATAGTTGACTGCAGCGAAGCGTGGTTAGGGGCGAGGTTTCTGGAGCGGTATAATTCGATTTTAACAAACGAGTTCAGACTTGGTACTTAGTTCACACTCGTGCTATTCACCGCCGCGCCGTCTGAAGACAGCATTATTTGCAATTATTATCTCTCTTCTTGTTAAGCAATAGAGCATGCGCTAACTTTTTTGTATAATGTTATGTGAATTCGCACTTTAATGAATAATAACAGTTGTAAATAATCATATGCATGTTTTGTGCCTGAAAACCTCATTCTTGGTATGCAAGACAACAATATGTTGCCTTTGAAGGTGGATTTTCATTTGATCTGAAGCTGAGTTGATAGCACAACATTCAATCATAAATCATCATCATCATCATCATCTTGAAAAACCCGTTTTAGGCCATGTGGCCTGTGACGGTAAACCTAACGAAGATGATCTTGACCTTTCCACCGACATTTTAGTCTTACTAGGCCCCTATGTCCAGTTGGAGTTTATTGGAATGCCAATTCTTTCCATTTTTCTGAGATGATTTTTTCATTCTTGTTGGTGTCTTTCTTTATCTTCATTTAAACTTGGTACTCCAAGTTTCCTCTGATAATAGTGATCCATTCTATTAACTTCTAACAGTCACCGTAAGAAGCGCATTAGGCTTACTCTAAGTTTATGAGAATTAATTTTATTTAAAATCCAAATTTCACTTCCGTATTTTAGAGCAGCTTTGATGAGGTGTTATGTAATCTTAGTTTTGTTTCTGTCCTCATCTGTTTACCACAATGTCTTCTTCTTACCCCATTCATTTAATTATATTTTTGTAATTTTGAATTAATGCCACTCGTATGTTCTGCAAATACACTTCCTAAGTATGAGAAATCAAGACACTTGTTCTATAATTTTTCAATCAATCCCAATTTTAAACTGTTGCATGTTTTCTTTCTACATATTGCCATTGCTTGGATAATAAATATAAATGGAATAATATTGTATTACTTATTGTGGATTGACATTAGCCTTAAATTTAATATGCACAAAATAAAATATACACTTATGAGTTAAAAATTCCACAGTTAGTTTTAATTTGCTTGCTTGTCAGAATTTCGAGACTGCCATAAGACATTCAACTGTGTTATAGGATATTTACATATAAATTCTAAAAACACACAAGACAATGAGAAATGTTGATTTTGAGTGGAGACTGTTGTGACAGGGCGTAAAACGTAAATTGTAATAAAAAACATATAGGTCTACCTCTAATTGAATGAGTCATTTCGAAAATGAATCATCTACTACATTCTCTAAAATTTACTTTTTTTCGTTATTCCACATACACATTTCTACTTGCATCGTTCCCGCGTGAGAACGGATCAACTACACTATTCATTTGCTTTATCCTGAACAAGTTAAATCAGTTTTTTTTCTCATGTAAAATTTGATCAGCTGTAGATGATCCCTTTTCGAAATGACTCATTCAATTATACCTGACACCTTTAAGGGTTCTTCTTCTTCTCCGCCTCTCACCTTATAGGTATTTTATGTGCCTCACTCCACTGAGCCTTACAGAGGCTCTATCTGCCAGGAAAGGTCTTTAAACTTGGGTCGAATAAATACTTCTTTGACCTCACAAGTACTTGAATGGGGTACCTCAATTAGTGATCAGCTTAGTCCAGGGCCTCCTCCGAGACAAAACATTAAGACGAAACGCACCATTCATTGGCACATTCACACTAAACTTAGCGGGTATCGTAATTATGGTGACCATAATATATTTGGAGACTGTTTGGGCCTTAACTTTACATCACATTTGTCTTACAGATGAGGAGAAACGCTTCGAAAAAAAAATCACCCAAGGAATTTGTTCAGGCCTGAGTTCGAACCCGGGCCCACTGCGTACGAGGCAGCATCGCTATCGCGAGATCACAGTAGTGGTGGACATTAAGGGAACATTTAGCTTTATATATATATATATATATATATACCATAAAACATTCAGTCTTAATTGATTTTTAAATAATTGAACATTAGAAAACGGGAACCTGTAATGAATTGCAGGATTTTTCCTCATCTTATTTAATAAACGTATGTATATACTCCATACGTCCCGCAAGGAGATAAGGGTGCTCCCTAGCGAGAATTTCTTAACTAAGCTAACTTAGTTACACTTATTTTCCTATATATAGATGTCCACGAATGTGGTTATCACATCGCCTCAATGAGTTATCTAGTAGGCAACTAAGGTATTACTTATATAGATGAAGGTAGCTTAATTTTTGAACAGAGCTCTTTTTTATTCAGGCTTGCGGTACTTGTGCAAACCTGAAAATCGTCAGACCCACGGCTTAAAGTCCATCATGGAGGACTTATGGACTTATCTTTTGAATGTTTCCATCCTAGAAATCCATGGTCCCCGGCCTGGGTTGAACCCGCACCTTCGGGACTAGATGAAAGAAACCTAACCACTAGACCACCGCTGCTGACATTTAATAAATATGAAAGTGAAACTTTAAATACAATTAATCATTATAACTAGGTACATAAAAATAATCCCAGCAGTTTTGTTTGTTATATCTGTAATATTTTAAAATCAGGATATGAATAAATTTGAACTTCGAGAATTAACATTTTTTTTTAATTTAATTATTGATGAAAATTATGATTTTTAAGGAATTCACACAATCTGCTACAACGTATGGTAGTGCGTCCTGTGCATGCCTCAAGTAATTCCTGAGAAAAAAGTACCAGTAGGATAATTTTTTAGGAATTATTTATAAATTAATTTAGTCTGACTGTTTTAATTTTTCTGAAAGTACATATATATTTTTAAAGATAAAAGCCCCCTTCATTAAAGTAAAACATATAATCAGGTAATTTGAATCAGAGATGATTTTTTATTAAGATTTACTTTCTACCTCTCTTCACAAACGACTCCCCTTAAACCGAAGGTAGTTCCAATTAATAACTATATATGACTTATATAAAGTGGACAGACAAAATAAAAATTATAAACACATGCTAGATAGAGTGGGTGGAGGAAGAACAATGCTGAAGCTCATTAAGAAGAGGAAAAATAAATTGGATTGGCCACTGGCTAAGAAGAAACTGCCTCCTGACGGATGCCCTAGAAGGAATGGTCAACGGAAAAAAGTTGGATGCAGAAAAAAGATAGACAATATTAAAATAAATGGTTTGTATGCGGATACAAAAAGGAAATCGAGTTAAGGAAAGAGTAGAGTATAAAGGCCTGCTATTGGGCAGAACACTTTGTATGTATGTGTATGACTTTTAACGAATTATGAAAGAATTAAGCTCTTGAAGTTGTTCTCATTACTATGTTTTTTTATTTACGAATACGTATCGATACCACGTATTAGACACCGCTCTAACGCTTTAACTACCGCAATTTGTTCGCAACAAAACTCGGCATATAGCAATAATTTAAGAAAAGTAAGATTGAGTTTATTAACCATTAAAAACGGATTGTTAGGAGTGAGGGTTTACCTGAAGCAAAACTTTGAAATAATTATAGCGGCCACAGCTGTCTATTTTTCACAACGAATTTCACTATGTGCAATTGAAATAACATGAGAAAGGCATTCTCAAAAATCAGCGAATTATATAAATGGATTGTGCACAAATGTGCAAAAGTGATAACACGCCACTTTAACAATCACTAACACTTTAGGTTTGTCTTGCATAATCACTAATTGTTTTTGTTCTTTGTTTACATGTTTCGATGTGATATCTTTCGCTTTTATGTTCACACACTTCACATATGCATGACATCTTCGGGTCATGGAATGTTTTATCTCTGCACATTAGGTGGTGGAATCCATGCACGCTTAATCTTGTGATGTACGTATCTGGAAAATTGCTTCTGTCCAGTTCCTGTGTATCATCGCTCCGGTGCTGAAGAATTCTGGCCATACTTCCTCTCTTTACCTGCGTAGTCTTTGTAGCACATGTTCATAGGGTTCCGTGGTTGGTAGTAGGTGGGCTATTTTCAATTCCTCGATAAGGAAAGTCTCCCTTGCCAATAGGTACACTAAACGGCTTCTTGTCGTTCTTGATTCTCCTATTGCTCTTTTTATGTATATAGCTTTCATTTTTTCCAGCGTGTTCAGATTAGCTTCTATAAGATGTGGCCATATGATTTCTATCCCTAAGTTATTATTGGGAGGATCTTTGCATTGAATAGTTTCATCGCTGATTCCAGGCTTAGAGCTTGTATATTGCATATTTCATTTATTTACATTATTGCTTGGGTTGATATTTCTGCTAAGTGTTTTGTGAAGCTTTTTCCACTGGGTAAAAAGTTCCGACTATTATAAATCAGGGTTTACTTGCAACTAAAATTAAACAATTGCTCCAACGGCTGCCATATATTTTTTTTCGCAACGTAATACTCTATATAAACGATTTAATAAAACACACACAGACACAGACACACACACACACACACACACACACACACATATATATATATATATATATCGCAAACCAGCAAAATTCGACTATAAATTCGACTTACTGAAGAATTCACATAGGCATAATATACGCAGTTCCTGTATGATGAATTCTTTAGATTTTTAAGAGAAGCTTTAAGGGCAATCGAGTTTATTTAATGGGAAGTGAAATGTTTCAAATTATAAAAATATCTGCCATACATTTTAAAGCACTTCGCTACAAGCCGGAGAGTCGAGGGTTCGAGTCCCGGTGGAATTCAGGATTTTTAAACTGACCCAACTTACTGGCGGCATTATTTCCCTGGGATCGACTCAACCTCTAACGGAGATGAGTACCAGACGCTTGTTCTGGGGGTAATGGCGGCCATCACGCAGGGCTGACAACCCGGCTGACATCAAGTGGCTGTTGTCTATAAAAAGTGAGAGCCTAACCTCCTACTACCCCAAGGGCCTCCTGAGGCCTGTAGGATCACTTTACTTACTTTATCTGCCATAAATGTATTAGCACTAAAATATTCTATTACTTACAAATGAAGTAGAATGTAAGAAAAAATTCACTAGAATTATTTCCGAAATGGTTAACAATTGATTGCAAGATTATCATAAGTAATGCCACGAATGATTTCCAAATTATCGATAAATTCACGACTCACGGAGTGAGGAGTGAATTTATCTAGAAAATTTGGAAATCAAGAGTGGCATTTGTTAGGACTATTTAACGAATAAAATTAAGCTGTTTACTCACAAATCATTATTTAACTATAGTTATTTTAAAATATTTATATATTTAATGTAAACGGCGATGTTTGAAAACAAATGAGAAGCGATACGTACGCTTCATCTGCTTCTTTTGTTTATCACTGCAACCAGATCATACTATTTATTGCCAAAGGAACGCAATATTGTAAGAATGCTCTCTAGTGGAGAAAAAATGAAACACATCAAACTGTATATTAATTCATTTCTGATGTCGTATGAAGTAAATATGACAATTATATTTTTCTGGATTGTTACGTGGGAAAAAACACATTTCAGAAAGTGCAAACAGTGGTTTCTTTTTTTGGTGGTATAATAAATTGCTACAAATATTTTTATATTAACTCTTCATGCACTTTATATACAATCTGGTAGCCGTATTTCTCACAGGCTCAGTCACTGCAAAATAATGGTCAGACCTGTTCAGAATATTAAAAAGGAGGAGCTTCGTTTAACATGGTAATTATAACACTAATAAATATTTCGTGAAACACGACTCTGATTGGTTGTAAAACAGAAATCATTGAAACGTGATTGGCCATTGAGTCCCATTTTGGGGCATGAGTTAAACAGTCATAATTATTTTGTCAGGTATTAGTCTTAGAACAACCCAGTGAACACTTCCTATTTAGATGATTTGTAAAAACATTATCTCCTAATCTACCGTAATACTTTGGCAATGATAAAACAAGATGCAGACATATTCTGTCTCCATAATGAAGTAGGTCTATAGCAGTCATTCCCAAAGTGGTCTATATCCACCTCCAAGGGGTCCATAACAAAATGAAAAGCACTGTGTCAGCTGTCAAAACTCATTCTATGTTGATTAGTTTGTAAAAATTTAATATTTGAAAGGTAGGGAATCTACCCAAAATAGAAAGAATTAGCACATATTCTACGAGATAAAAAATGTTTGGGGACCTCTGGTCTATAACTTTGCATGTGTTTATTTCAGGAAGGGTATACAGATCTGCAACTATCAATGATCTTTCAAAAATATCCGTTACACAAGGAACTGCGTACACAAAGCAAATTCGTGAACAAGTTGAATTTATGGCCCGAGTTTGAATGAATATATATACACACGATGTTGCAAAAACACCGACAACGGAGGAGAGGTGGTATATTGAGATATGTGTGATAATTTTTAGTAAGGTGCTCATATCCGGAAATAATGAGTTTTCACACTATGAGTAGCTAATTTCTCAAGAGTTCCGTTAGTTGGATTTCAAGACTCAATACTTGACAATACTGTCACAGTCACATCAAGTTTCAGAATATCCACCTCCCAGCTTATTGCAGAGCCTACATCAGCGGTGTAGTAATTGGCGCACATGTTCAAATACGCCTGGCCTCGTTTGAATTATTTCTGCAGCATCATGGATTCAGGCTATAAGATCCATACGTGAATCTACTGTAATGTGATATACAGACTGTTTCATGTTGTCCTATAAAAAGTATTCGAGAAGGTTAAGGTCCAATAATCTCGGAGGCCATGGGTCTGTCCCCCTCAACATGGATACGTGGTATCCAAATATCTCGTCACATTGGCATCAAAGGAAGCTGTAGCTCCATCATGTTGCAGCCACATTCCGTTGCGAAGCCACATATTACAGATACCTGTGAGGTGTTGTCAAGTAATGAGTCTTCAAATAATTCGAACTAACACTGATCTTGAGACATAATTAACTAATCATAGTGTGAAAACGCATCATTACCGGTCATAGATACCATATTAACAATGATCAACACGCCTCAATATTATATCTCACCTCCGTTGTCGGTGTTTCTTTGTTTCAACACCCTGTATATATTCAATTATATTGTTTCTATATTTCTATATTTAAACTGGAGGGCAGACTGTCTGAGGACATCAATCGGAAAGATCCATTGCGCTATCCCAGGATTGTAGAGATGAATGGAATCAATGTCTACTCTACGGAGTTAGGCTTATGTAGGTTATAGGTCGTCATTTCAAGTCCGACGCACCAGGTTCTACCTGAATGATCCAAACCATCATTATTAAGTTGGGCCCGTGTCTGCGATGGTGGACTACAACTCTCCCATTCGTCTCTTCTGCCATTTTTTCTAAGGCTCGGAGTCATGAGGCAGCACCCTCATGGGCTACCCACTAAATCCCCGTAATCACATACTTTAAACACTTGTGGATTACCAACCAAACTATTTTTACCTAACATAAGACGAAGTGAAGGATGCTATGAAATGAATGAATTAGAAATTAGAAGACGTGAAGAGGACGGAATATGGAATATAGAGTGTTTGTGGGATGAAATTCGGAAAATGGCAGAACCCGAGAAAAAACACGAAACATCTCGAACATGAGATCCCAGTTGGGGCAGCCGCGCACGCTAGCAATGCGTCCTAAGGGACAGCCAAATTAAATCATATGTGTGCAGTTTATTTGTGAGGAAACAAACATTGCGACATTAGAGGGTTTTTTCATCTCGCTTTCGAGGTAAATCCTCACTCCAATTGATCAGATTTTGCTGATTCTTTTAGAAAACCTTTCGTGTTTTATTGCAATGGCATATGTCGAGTTTTATTGCGAGAAATTAAAAATTGCCACCGCTAGAGTGATTTTTGAATTTCGGTTTCGCATAAATCCCCAATCCTAATGGTTCGATTTTCCTGTTAACGAACTCGAGCATGATTACTTAATTAATATAGCCTATGCCGAGTTTGATTCCGAAAAATCAAAATTTGAGGACACTAGATCATTAACTCACACACACATACACGCATATATATATTGGAGAGGGGTTATTGTTGGGCAAAGAGGTAAAGATTGGATTCAGTGACACTAGGAATACTGAAGGAGTTCTCCATGTGTGAGAACTTAGGTTGCTCGGTTGGTATTCGGTAGAGTTGAGGTTCTTATCTCGGGATTCCACGAGGACTTCGTCGGGCAGAATTAATGTGCAAAGAAGTTCTGGTAAATGTAGTTTATTCTTAACTTTTATACACTGCAAGTGATCGTCTATACGAAGTGAATTTATTTAACTGTTTTGACGAAGTGTTTTTTTTGTGACTTGATGAAATTATACACGAGAAGTAAGTGACGAGGAGAAGCCTCTCTCGCCTATAGGTAAATTAGTTACTCCCACTACCTCGATCTAGTGGACCTAAGGTCTGTGCTTAGGCACATATAACGAAACATATAATTGGTTAATGCGCCCTCCTATTTTGATCCCGGGGGTGTTACAAATTTATCATTGGCGATTTACGCCTTCAGAGGTTGGACCTTTTTTTCCCCGTGCTGGCTTCACGTACAGTCGGGTCACAAACATTAGCTAGGCTTGGGTTTTTCTTCTTAGGCTTGGGTTTTTTCCTAGGCTTCCGACGCTAGAAACTTGCCATGTTCCCACACTTTTTTGCTAACGAGTTTGTGTCAGGGTAAAACCCCCGCTTGTACATTAGCTAATGGGTTATGGTTATCACGATAAATCAGTTAACTGGAGGCTTAGAAGATATCTCTACTCAATCTGTCGAGCAAAGGATTATTGTCATTAGTAAGTTATTATCATGTGTCAGCCACTTCCGTCTTCACAAAAGAAAGGTTTACATTACCTGAGTTGTCAATCCTCTCTAATAACTACTAATTTAATTACATTGATGCTGACTTCTTTGGATCATTTTATACGGCCTTTGCTCCTACATAATCAGGTTCCACTCTCTTCCCTGATCAATTTGAATATAAATATGACCTAAGTCCAGTAACTGCTTCATTTAATGATGTTATAATATCATCTGATTATTATTGCCGATAGGGATTTATTTAGATTTACACATGAGGCTGTATGAATGAATTGCCACAAATGCCCTATAAACAAATGGAAAAATCAAGGGATTTTTTTATTTGTTTATAATCCTCTCGCGTAATATAATGCTAGTATCATAGCTATAGTGGCCTTTAAAGAAAAAATGGCTATAATATTTTGGTTAGAGCACGTTAACCCTGAGAGTGTTGCCAGCACGTCAATTATGTTCAGATTGTAAACACTGATATGTATCCTTTTACCTGGGATCGTTCTTTGAGGTTAAATAGACTCACTTTCTGCAATATAGACATACATAAATATTCATAAAGAAAAAAATACACCCTTAATATAGATTTGGTGGTCTACTCAAACCATTCATGCTTATACAATTACCATTCGGAACTATTTAGTTGAATACCAGTATAGCATAGATTGCTTCTTCGTGTGTAACTGTTTATTTGCAATTTCATCTACACCTTAATATCTACCTATATTATAATGTGCGTCTACAGCTTGGGAATTCATTTGCGATGAACCAGTTTTGTCTACTTCAAACCATATGTCGAATAATACTTTAGTTTTGCTAAATTTAATTTAAATTAAGTCAATAAGACTTATTTACATGGATCATATGTTTGCGACCAAAAGACTAAGATCGCGTTTAAGCAGCCGTGCTATCGTTATAAACAATTATTATTGATAGTATTACCCCCTGATATCATTTTTTTTCCCCATAGGTATTGCATACATACGAATTCATCATGATTATTAATCCATGAAATATTCATGATTCTTAATATTTTATTCTCAACATATTTCGGCCCATTTACTTTGCCAAAGCATAGCTGGCTATATCATTGCTCAGCCAAACGACGTTATTTTCTTAAGCGTGCAAAATCATTTCCTTCGAATGCAGAATCGTATAGTATGTCACATTCGCTTCCACCAGCGACCATGACTTCATCTCATCTCATTATTAACATCGAATACAAATTCGCACAAATTGTCACATTCGCTTCCATCAGCGATCATGACCTCATCTCATCTCATTATTAACATCGAATACAAATTCGCACAAATTGTCACATTCGCTTCCACCAGCGACCATGACTTCATCTCATCTCATTATTAGATAATACGGGATCCCTTGCCCTCAAATATTTTCAACAAAATAGCACGTGTTATACAAACACAGTGACGTGTCGCTTCGGCCCACGTCTACAAATTAAATTCTGTAAATATAATCAACAAATAAATTCCTCACGCTTTATAGGTTCACACCGCCACTCGGCCTTTCAATTAAGGTGCATTGAGCTTCACCTTGTCTCATTAGCTCCTATGTTTACGCTGTCTGATTGTTATTTTAGACAAAAGAATCATAATCATCATGATATTATTCGCATTCGGATTGTTGTACAAGTTTCTTCAATTACCTATATGTATTAAACAATGACAATGGCCTATCTGGGCTCATTTTAACATTTACTGGATTAAGTAGATACTGCAGCTTTCTGCTCGAGCGATTGGGTTAAAACATTTAAAAATATAGATCCATTCTCTATCGATAAGTTCAAATCAACAATTTATTAATCGCCCTCAATCTTAGCTGAAAGTGGACATGCATGTGTTATGTATTCACATTAATTCAATTAATTATATCATATTCATCAATATGGGGGTATTATCATGATTAATATCTAAATCGACATTTCACTTTATTTATTTTTTTCGCAGTCATTGTGCCCTTTCCTCTCGCGATTAGCGTTTTCATCTAGGCCTATTTAATCACTTTATTAGTGTTATTTATTTTAATTACTGATTATATTTGGTACTTTACCATACAACACTTATTTATTTTTTTTCACTAATACTTTTCATTTATGTCCTAATCTCAGCTAGTATTGAGTTCGAATCCCGTGAAAACTGGTTCATGCATTTAAGTATAATTTATCAGGTCTTGTTTTTTTTTTTTCGTTTGGGGATTATGTAGAGCTTATATGTTTGTACCATTTGTATGTTATATCAAAATTTTGTCGGTATATAACCACTTCCTTACCTGGGTACTGCATAATTTCAGCGTTTACATTGACCTTTATCTCATACCTAAAATCACAGTAGTGTCTACCTGTGCACACAATACAATATAGTACAATGCAAGACATACACACATACGTAATATATCCATTCCGTTGTCATTCTTACGTGTAAAAATCTCTCCCTCCTATTTTTCGAGTGTCAACTTTCACTGTCCGTCTGTCTGCCCTTAATACTATTAGTGTCTAATTTCACAGTCTGTTAGCTCGCAAAGGCCTCCTGTACTATTATTATATACATGTTTTGCGATACTACGCCCACACGCAAACAAACTCTGAACACACGCATGGTAATTTATCGGGTCTTTACAGTCTCAATCTTATCCTTAGATTCACATATAATGACTAGACTTTTGTCAAAATTTTTCAAATGATTCTTACTTCTATCATCTATGTTAGTATGCGCCACAGAATTACTAGCGATCTCTGGGTTCCCTAGTATCTCTATACGTGCATATGTTTTGTGATTAGCCGTCGTCCAAGAAACACTCTCCGACGCGTATGATTCATTTTCGGGGTTCCTATCCTTTTGACCTCTACTATTTATGTTCTTTGTGATGACACTTATTTCATCATTTAGTTTGCTGATTTCGTTAGTCACTTTCTGTTCTATATTAGTGCCTAACTCATTAAATCTAGGCTCTACTATCATTTCGATCAATTCAGAGCGTTTATCCTGCTCTGCAATTTTCTGAGCTACTTGGGGCTTTAGTGTTTCTTGTTCGTGGGCTGGCTTTTGTACAAATAGACACATATAATTTACCCTTTTGTCCGAGTTCTCTACACTACAGAGCACATTCTTGTCGACTCGTTTTATTTCCCCTTGTAATTCCTCCTGTTTTTCTCCCCTAAGTTAGTTTGTAACGTTATTATACTATTGTTCATCTCTGTTCTCATTTGACTTATTTACCCTGTTTTCTGTTTTCTCTAAGTCTTTAATAAGTTTTTGTTCCATTTTATTTATCTTTAGTTCTACACACGCTGACGATTCATTTATTTTCGCTTCTAGCATCTCTCTATCTTTTCTCATCTCATCCCTTAATGTTTCTTTCAACGTAAATACATCCTTTTCCCTGCTTATGTCCATCTGTCCTCTCCAAGTTTCAAATTCCCGTTTCATATTCCCTGCATTGCCTCTAAATCCATTTTCCTATTTCTATCTATCGTCTCTTCTATTCTCGACATTAGCATTTCCATGTATTTCATGGTGTCGGTGCTTGGATTTCCCTTGTCCTCTACTTCCCCTCTAGCTTCTGCTCCTGCGTTGCTTTCACTATTTTCCCCTGTGCTCCTGCTCTAAGTTCTCTCTGCCATCTTCGTTAGCCTCTCCCATCCATTGCTGAACATGTTCGTTATTCTCCAAATCCTTCAATCACAGTTGCCCAACACCACCATACTCCCTAATCTCTTCGATAGTTCCTATCCATTTTTTTATCACACATTTATTTGCCTGCCGCGTTCTATTCCTACTTCTTAACAACATAAATACACACAGACATATTCTCGCGTTAAATCACTGTAATATTTTGGATTTCTTATATAGGTAAAAAGTAAAAAAAAATGCTTATTCTGTTACACATATGTCCACTTACTAGACCTCAAATCCTCCTTCATATTGCTGTCTGCCTTAGTTGCCAAACATCTTCTCTGTCCTGGTCTCCTCGAATGGTCGTGGGACTTAGAATCAGTTCTGGCCGATGAGAATTCTATTCGTGTGTACAACTATTACGACCTATTCTGCCCGCACGTTAGGGAGCCAATATGGAGAGGGGTTATTGTTGGGCAAAGAGGTAAAGATTGGATTCAGTGACACTAGGAATACTGAAGGAGTTCTCCATGTGTGAGAACTTAGGTTGCTCGGTTGGTATTCGGTAGAGTTGAGGTTCTTATCTCGGGATTCCACGAGGACTTCGTCGGGCAGAATTAATGTGCAAAGAAGTTCTGGTAAATGTAGTTTATTCTTAACTTTTATACACTGCAAGTGATCGTCTATACGAAGTGAATTTATTTAACTGTTTTGACGAAGTGTTTTTTTTGTGACTTGATGAAATTATACACGAGAAGTAAGTGACGAGGAGAAGCCTCTCTCGCCTATAGGTAAATTAGTTACTCCCACTACCTCGATCTAGTGGACCTAAGGTCTGTGCTTAGGCACATATAACGAAACATATAATTGGTTAATGCGCCCTCCTATTTTGATCCCGGGGGTGTTACAAATTTATCATTGGCGATTTATGCCTTCAGAGGTTGGACCTTTTTTTCCCCGTGCTGGCTTCACGTACAGTCGGGTCACAAACATTAGCTAGGCTTGGGTTTTTCTTCTTAGGCTTGGGTTTTTTCCTAGGCTTCCGACGCTAGAAACTTGCCATGTTCCCACACTTTTTTGCTAACGAGTTTGTGTCAGGGTAAAACCCCCGCTTGTACATTAGCTAATGGGTTATGGTTATCACGATAAATCAGTTAACTGGAGGCTTAGAAGATATCTCTACTCAATCTGTCGAGCAAAGGATTATTGTCATTAGTAAGTTATTATCATGTGTCAGCCACTTCCGTCTTCACAAAAGAAAGGTTTACATTACCTGAGTTGTCAATCCTCTCTAATAACTACTAATTTAATTACATTGATGCTGACTTCTTTGGATCATTTTATACGGCCTTTGCTCCTACATAATCAGGTTCCACTCTCTTCCCTGATCAATTTGAATATAAATATGACCTAAGTCCAGTAACTGCTTCATTTAATGATGTTATAATATCATCTGATTATTATTGCCGATAGGGATTTATTTAGATTTACACATGAGGCTGTATGAATGAATTGCCACAATATATATATATATATATATATACACACAGGGTGTTAATGAATTATACCGCACAAATTTAACTACGTAGCCTATAGAGGGGTATTATATAAGCAATTTGAGATAATGAACTAATGGTCTAGAAATAAAAATGTCCAAGTTATGATTCAATTTGTAAAATGGTTCGTACGCCACTGATTATTTAAAATAAAATGAAAACAATATGAAACAGAGACTGTAAAGGGCAACGTGTATGTGCCTTTAGCTCAGTGGTTATTGCTTCTTATTACCAATGCAAATGTAGAATAGATGCATCACGTTCGGAACTCCGTAAAGTATATGTACAATTTTTTTTTTCGTTTTTCCTTTATTACGTATGTTTGTAAATCAGTTGCATACATAGATTTACTTCAGGTTCAATTATTTATTCATTATTTTACAGAATACGATACTGGAATGTCGGCACAGTACATGAGTTACAAAACTGTCTACTTACGTATTGTTCAGATAATTGTTTGAAAGGTTCTAATTATAATGCACATACTGGTTTTGAAAATAAAATGTGCAATTTTACTGTACAGTACTTATGTACTTAGATAAATGAAAGTGCAATGATCACAAAAGTAATAAAATGAAGAGGTACAGTGAATGTACACATGGTATACATAATGTTGTTGGGAAATAAGAAACAATACATTTGAGTAAATCAGAGAAAAAAGTAAAGCACCTGCAGACTTATTAGAGAAATTGTTCAAATTGGCCACCTCCATTCTCACAACTCAGACAACATCGGCGACTAAAGGATTCTCGTACCTCGTTCAAGGTACCAGGTGTCTCCGGATCACATGAAATGTTGCGATTATGCGTGCAACTAACAGTTAATCTGTATCAACAGATACACCAATGTTTTCAGGTGTCCCCACAAAAATAATCAAGTGGACAGAGATCTGAAGAACCAGGTGGCCACACTACAATTAAAGTACCCCTTCCTATTTCCAGCGGCCAGGATACATGTACAAGATTGTAGAACCATCCATTCCCTGTCTTTTCTCTGTGCAATAATACACACATCATTATCTAATTATTTATCAAGCCGCGTGATCAGACTCTCTGATACACATAATTAGGCGCA
This sequence comes from Diploptera punctata, assembly GCA_030220185.1. Lineage (NCBI taxonomy): Eukaryota > Metazoa > Arthropoda > Insecta > Blattodea > Blaberidae > Diploptera > Diploptera punctata. The sequence goes on along the minus strand of JASPKZ010001618.1, from coordinate 1,622,379 downwards.
TGATCCCATCAAGCACATGGTCCTTTTCATTTCTTTTCATCATACTACCTATAGCTATTACTTAAAATATTTTAGAATTTATCTTGCTAGAACATGAAATTATATTCCACCCTATGTCAGAGACTGTTAAACTTTAACATCTTTGAGAGAAAAAAAAAATGTGCATTGACTAACTGACAGAAACATCTCATTAATAGTATTTTTTTAAACAATTAATAATTTACTTTTCCTTAATCTAATAAATATCCATAGTAATCCATCCATAGTAATTCTGCCAGAAGGCAGGTTCTTCACTGCAATCATAGCATTTTCATGCTATGCTTGCAGCTTTACTAGGGAATTGTAGGTGTGGTAGCTTCCCGTTGCTTTCCACACCGGTGAAGGATGATGATGATGATGATGATAAGGGTGATGATGATAATGATGGCCATATGATTTCGGGGACCGTTTGGGCCTTAAAGTTTTCCTGACATTTGTCTCACAGGTAAGGAAAAACCCCGATAAAAACCTCACCCAGAAAAACTGCCCCGACCGGGGATCGAACCCGGGCCCGCTGCGTGACAAGGCAGCACGCTACCTCGAGACCACAGCGGTGGACTAATAAATATAGTAGGGCCTATTTAGGTTTATAAATATTTACCTACTGCTAATGACTTCAGTGTTAGATGCAGCACATTAGACAACAATATTTTACCTAATGTCTTATATAGATCAGTATATTAACTCGTTACACTTTATTTTTGGGTAAAATTTTATTACTCACCTCATATCAAAATAAGAGGGGAGTAATAACATTTTACCTAAATGGATCTACCTCACAGTGTGACTTCCTAAAATAAGTCAATACAGGTTGTTACTTTATTTGTATTTTGTTTTATTTTAATTAAACACCCTATTGTTTGCAGATGACCAAATAATAATAGCAAATTCCGAAGATAATCTACAGAAAGGTCTGTATGAACTTAACAAAATTACAGAAGAATATGGATTAAAGATATCTACAGAAAAGACAAAAATTATGGCATTTCAAGGTGTAGATCCTGTCAGAAGTAAAATTGTACTGGTCAATAAAATTTTGGAGCAGGTGAATAATTTTACATATCTAGGATTCAATATCTCATATGAAGAAGAAAAGGATGTAAATGCAAAAATATCTAAATTTTTAAGAATTTTAGGGTTAACAAATTCTATCTTCAAGCCACAGTTAGTCCAAAAGCATTCAAGACTGAAAGTGTATAAAACACTGGCTCTTCCAACTCTTTTGTATGGTAGCGAAGTATGGACGTTGAAACAGAAGGATATACAGAGACTTAGATCTGCTGAAATGAGATATCTTCGGAGGACTGCAGGATACACACTACTAGATCACAAAAAAAAATGAAGATATCTTAGAAGAATTACACATGGAATCTTTAGAAAACAAAATTTCTGATTATAAGTCAAGATGGATGCAACATGTTCATCGAATGGAAGATCACAGAATACCCAAAAAAATGTTAAGATATCAACCTGCAGGAAGAAGAAGACCAAGACGTCCACTCAAAAGACTTCTGGATGGTGTTTCTCTTGAGGCCGAAACAGGTCAACAAATGGCCTAAATTCGTGAATGTACTATGATGATGATGATGATGTTTTATTTTACTACAATCATTTTTTATGTACAGTAGATTGGAACTCTTCTTCCATTGTATATTTCTTTTACTAGTTTTAATTTTAATTGTCTTTAACTATATGTTATTATTATATATTATTTTTATTATTGTTCAGTTAATTGTTTAGTAACCAATATTGTGTGATTTTTATACTTGAATGTTATGTATGTTTGTCCTGGTGAGTGGACGAGAAGGCCGCATAGCCTTAACTCCATCAGGCTAAATAAATAAATAAACGCAGAGTGGCTTTAGTTCCTATATTCACTTCAGCTAATATTAAGAATTCTAAAAAAAAGTTCTTAGAACAATATGGTTCTAGTCCAGCCATGTCATAGTTCAGAGCTCCAAGTTCTGTGCGGAGCGCGGTACTATCTCTGGAGCATGTATTTATCCCGTTCCTACTTCTCCGGCGGGACCTGTACCAAAGTCTACCATTATCACGAACGCTTATAACAGGAGGAATCAAAATATAAAACAACACACAAACAGGAGTGAAGCATTAATTGATGAATATTGTTAACTGGTTTATAGTGTTAAATAAAACTTCAAATGATTTTAATCTGCAATATTTAATATTTGCCTCAACAAAACATTCAGACCCAACAGGCATATATGTAGAAACAAAATAAAAGACGAGAAAACATTTAATATGTTCATGTATTTCTGTACCATTTTAACAAACATTATTTAATATTTCTTGGTACAGGAAAAAAATAAGTGGGTAATTTATTGCTCCTACTGTAGGAAAATAAATCACATCTTTTCAGGGTGCTACTTCCCGGGCATTCTTACTTGACACTTGACTTTTTTATTTTACTAATTTAATATTAAAAATATAAAATTAGTACATGATGAACCAGTCGTCCTCAACTAAAATAAAGTTCTGATTTGAAAACTTCGTCAAGTAGTTAAAATTATCAAGGCCTTTCAAAACCAAGTTTCATCCTCTGCATTTCAACTGATACTAATGTTGTTGTATAAGTTGTACAACGGGTTCAGGTCTGCGGGCGCGTTTTTGTTGAGCAAGTCTGTATTTTCAGCTTCTTTTAAAATTTCTGTCTTCTAGGATGCTAATATTTTGTTGTTATTCTCTCTGTGTAATATTGACATAGTAATATCGATTTTGACGAACAGATGACCCGTTTATAGTATATGTTTGCAAAAACTTGATTTTTCTTCGTTATTAATATATATATATATATATATATATATATTTTAATGCTCAGTGTATCTTTGTTAAAATTTCTTGTTATTCTACCGATGTAAAACTTGTCGCAATTGTTGTACTTTAGTTTATAAACGCCATTATTGGTTATTTATTTTTTACTTCAATTATGTTTGATATGATGTTGTTGAGACTGTTATTAGTTTTAAATCGATTTTTATGTTTTTATCTTGTTTTTTCATCGAATTAGCTAATTTAACCGTTTCAAAATTGGGAGAGATATTCTGTGCCAAACAAATACGAAGGCTTGATTCTCGCAAGACATCCATGCTGGACGTAGCCATACTAATCACTGCGTTTGACGAGTGAAACTGAACCAAGTCACCAAGTAGCGTTACCTGTCTATTGGAGCGCTCCTGGAGCATATCGGTTCGCACTGTCAAAATATACATTACACTATTGAAGAAAGTTAAGAAATAATACTATTTCACAATGATAAAAAACACAGATGGCACCAATATTAATATATGGGTATGACACATATTCACAGATCATATAAGACTTGAGCGTCAGAGGTGAGGTTCCTGTGCCCACTAGCACTAGTTATCAGACATCTGTAACAAACCACAAATACAATGCATAACCGCAACCCTCGGTGTATAGAGTAGATTTTGGTATGATCTTATGTTCATAATGCACTTGGATTGAAAGACACAAACATTCTAAACTACACACCAGAAGGAACTAAAAGCATTCAAAACGAGCTGAATCCAGCCGGTGGAAAAAAAATCTTCTGACAACATTTGATAATTATGATAGTTTTTGTATAGATTTAATTTCAATGAATCTGTTGTATATATTTGTGTTCTGAGTTAAACAGCCTACATCTGGAAGACTTTTCCTTGTCTAATCCACTAAGTTACTGGCTTTCACTTCTGGCGTTAACAGAATTGTAATCCAATAACAGTCGTATCACTTTCATTTTATCGATTTAATCTGATCAAGTGACTCCCGGATTGTATATGTAGTGCACGAATGTAACCAGATTCTGCTTGCGAGATATAATAGAAAAACGTTCATAGCAATTGATTATACCGTAAACAAAAGAAACCACTGTTTCCACTTTCTTGAACGTGTTATTTCCCAGGAATTAACGTTGCAGAAAAATATAATTGTCATATTTGCATCATAGGACATCAGAAATTAATTAATAATCTGTGATAATGTGTTTAATTTTTTCTCCACTAAGATACATTCTTACAATATTGCGATTCTATTTGGCAATAAATATGATCTGGTTGCAGTGATGGACAAATTAAACATAACGTTTCTCATCTGTATTCAAACATCGCCGTTTACATTAAATATATAAATATTTTTAAATAACTATTTTTAATAATGATTTGTGAGTAAACAGCTTAATTTTATTCGTTAAATAGCCCTAATAAATGCCATTCTTGATTTCCAAATTCTTTAGATAAATTGGAAATAACTCGTGTCTTTACTCATGATAAAATAATTAAGCACTAGGAAAATCTTTAAATCCAAAACTTAACCTAAATTCCAGACCGTGGTCGACCACAGGAACAATTCCCATTAAGACAAAAAAAAACTGTGATTTGAACGGAAATCTAATCCGGGGCTTCATAAACTGCAGTCAAAAGCTCTGACCTCAAGACCGTAAGACTGGTCTCTGGAAGAATAACGTTCTCTGCTTTTTATTTTGAAAAAAAAGTAGGCCTATGTTACATATAAATGCTTTTTTAAACACTCTATTAATTGTTATTTATAATCTGAAGAATACACTACAATATTTGAATGAATTGGTAGCTTGATCATAGATATATGGAAGTTGGCAATCCTAGCCATGTGCTTAGTTTGTTCTGGAGTTCGGAATGTGGTCTTCAGACTTTTAATTACGTTGGCTGCCCTGTTTCCCCACCGGAGGGAGATTTCCGGCTCTCTCGCTTCTTGGTCACTCTGAACTCCTCTTGCACAAAGTTGGCTACCCTGAGGGGAATAGAGAGAATATCCCAGAGGACGCAGAGCAGGGGCAGGAAGTTAGCAGCTCAGTTCACACTGGTGCGCCTGGAGAAGTTTGTAGAATTCGTCTGCCTGAATAACAACATAGTTTACGTCTGCACGTTTACACTTGTATGGCTAAATATCAGCTGAGTTCACACTAGAATGCCCGAGACCTCTCGTTAAATATAATTTGTATTCACACCAGCGCGCTCCAACTTCTCACATCAGATTCAGATAGATCACTACTCTTGACTGACTTAACTTATAGGTTAAAATGTCTAGAATAAAAGTTTATAGCCCTTTTCATTTTCATTTTAAAACACTTTATTTATCTTTTGATTTTCTTTTCATTTCCCTCACATTTTATCTAATGTCAAGTTTAAAGGAATGGAGATCTAATGACTCAATTTACACTTTATATCGGAGACCAGCCTCATGGTCTAGTGGTCAGAGGTTCTAACTGCAGTTCATGGCGCCCAGATTAGATTCCCTGTCAGAGTACAGGACTTTTTTAAAGGGAATTATTCCTGTGGTTTTTTATTGTTTGGATTTAGGTTAAGTTTGAATTTAAGGACTCTCCTGGCGCTCATTATCATTCATCGCCTATCATATCTTCTGGATAACGTAACTCCGCCTTCCAGGCGACCCAACTTAAGAAGTGGGTTACAATTCCACCATGCCAGGAGTGAATACAAGAAATGTCATAAAGACAACCTGATGGTATTGGTAAAAAAATTGAGAAATGAGTTTTACCTGATTTTAGAAGTTAAATAAATAACCTATTGAATTCATTGATATAAAAATTATAGTCCTGCACCATGGCCGAATGGTTACCTCAGCGCAGATGCGCACTTACTACATTTTAAAAATACAGCAAAAACGGATTAATTACTGTTGTAAACTGTGATTAGAGACGTGAGGAATATACAGTATATACTTAGCTTCTTACGAAAAAATAGAGAAAAAAATTAGAAATTGAGATAGAAATAGCTTAAAAGACTTGATATAAACAATATAGTTCGTGTGAAGATAACTATGAGTTATGGTTAGAATAGGATTCCACTCTTAGGTGAATGTTGGTTCATATCTGCTGGTTACGCTGGCTCAGAATTGAATTCCACCGGGGTAGAGATTCCGAACGAAGAAAAATAGTGATATTTTATTATTTTTAATCCCAACTGTCTTAAGGGCAGCAATTTTATTTAAATCATATTCAAAATTAACTTGACGTAACTTTCCGCGCCGTAGCCGAGTGGTTAAGGCAGATAGTCTTGGCGCAGAGCTACGGGAATTGCGCTGGTTCGAGTCTCCATGGGGGAACAAATTTTCTCATGCTATTTCGGCCAGTATGGGATCGGTAAGCTACCCACCGAGCATCGTGATGGATTTGGGTAACTAGAATAAGTAGCGGCTCCAGGTTGAGAAAAGCACTATAACGGCTAGGAGACTCGACATGCTGACCACATGTCACCCCTACTCTGGCTGGATGATCATCTACATCTGTGATTGCACATGTGGATGTGATACCAGCAGTCGGCTGGTAGGTTAAGGGCATTCTAGGCCTGTTGCGCCAGAAGTTAACTTTCATAGTGTTATCGTATTGAAAACTAATCCAACGTTCTAACCTAACATCACACTCCCATAGTTAATGATGTGGTAGTCTGAATGTTAGGTCTAATTTCTGAAAAATCACATTCGCCTAACGATGTAGTTTGTAATATTGAACGGTAGATGTCGTAATAAAAAGAAGCATACTGTCAATATGTCATTATAATCGAAGTTATAATGGGAAATAATCAATAAGAATCGAAATGGTTTGTAACCTGTAGTCCGATATCTTGCATGTGACCTGTTTACAACACATTAGCCATAAGACAATATTAGTTGTTAAGTGGTTGGCGTTAACAATTAGGAATACCATTTCTGCAGGTTAACTTAATAATTTGTCACTCCAATCGGCAATACTAATTATTCTAAAATAATTAATCCAAATATGTATCAACAGATTCATAGTAAAAGTGCTTCCAAGTTGATTTGCACTTTAAATGGTCATGGATTGTACAGAGTGCGGCATAAGTCACTGCACAAAATAAAATAAGTGACTTCAAGTCTTTTATAGACATGACACTGGACAAGATGTATTCCCTAGTTAGCAAATTATCCCAAGCAGTAGTGTTTCAGATTATATTCTGAAGGTCCCGCATTCAAACACAGATTTTAACCAATATTTTTTTTTTCCTTCCAACCAAGTGCAGTGTTTAACTGACTTATACCGTACTCTGTATAAACATTATAACTTTATCATAAATAATATTGGTATATTTATATTGTCCCTGCCTAATCTCTAATTATAATTCCTCAAGTTTACAATTCTGTAAATTTAAGTTCAAATTTTTCAAATGCTGAAATCATTTTTTTTTCTGTAGAAAATCAATTAAGTTCTGATCTTTAATTAATAAATTATGAGTAATATTTATTATAATCCCCCATTAAAATCTACTATTTAATACACGAAATTAATAATCCAGCACTAGCATTAAAAACTATCCCCTCAACATTTTGATTTATTCCTTCCCGAAATTTCATCTTATGAAATTCAATCTTAGATGCTCTTCACAAAGAATTTAAAACATTAATCGGCTATAAAAATATTAATAAAGGAAGAACATTTATTTTTATTTCATTATTTTCAATCATTATATTTAATAACTTTCTGTATATCATCAATGTTACTGAAGTCATGAGTATGTGGTAATCTTTTCTTGAGGAATTTTATTACATATTGAATGGTAAATGGCTGATTTTTAAATAGATGGTATTGCTCTCTTCAGACAGTATACAAGACATAACTGTAGCTGCCCACCTAGATCGACTAAACATATCGTACCTTGGGAAGAATACGGCCACAAGTGTAAAAAGTTTGGTTCTGAGTTATCAACAATTAAAGTTTTAAAATGGATATAGTACATACACTCTTTGATATAGGCACAATTTTATCCTGTCTCTATTTTCTTGCACATGACTTGTGGCCATAAAGAAGTAAATTTATAACCATTTTTCTAACAGATAGCACTCCTAACTCAATTTACGACATTTTAACACTTGTGGCCCTCTTCTTCCCAAGATGCGATATACAGCTGTCAAAGGTGTATGTCCTCCATTACAGCGAATTCAATGATGGGCAGAAACGATCTTCTGTACTCCAGAGCCTTAGATAATAAAGATTTAACTTTACGTTACCGGATGCAAGATATCAGGGGTTGCCACAATTTACAATATTACTATTGTAGGGTCTAACTATATTACAATAAAATAAATCATTACATAGTTTGCATAAAATATAATTACTTTATGCAATAAGTGTTAATTGAATGCAACTTTATTCAAAGGAAATTACAAAAATGTGTCAATAGATGTTTAACCCCTTCTTTACCAGTGTTGTATAAAGGGACATCCAGCGCTTCCTTGGACGGTCCAGATATCTCTTCCCTGTTGTACAATAACAGACCTATAGGACTAAGACTTGGTTGTATGAAGAAGAAGCTAAAAGGAACATAGTTTTAATTGAAGTTATTTTCATATCAGCCACGTTTTAACTGTGTTGATTAGAAGAAACGTGTCTTAATTAAATTATAACTTCGAAAGTTAGAAAATTAAATATATCACAACTACATTCTCTACTGTCGACCGTGGTGGTTTAGAAGTTATGTTCCCTGCCTCTAATTCCGAGGGTCGCGAGTTGAAACCCAGCCGGGGCCAATGGATTTTCAGGATGGAAAATTCCAAGGAACAAGACCTCCGGGAGAGACTTAAGCCGTGGGTCCTGAGTCCTAATATTTTCAGTCTCGTAAAAAACCGCAAGTCTGAATAAAAAAGGCTTGTGTGCAAAATGTAACCAACTTCAATCAACCAAGTAATACCTCAGTTCCCTGATAGATGTCTCACATGTGTTAACCACATGTCTCACGTTGACATCTGTAGGTGAATAAGCGTAATTAAATTACCTTCATTAAGAAACTCCGCTAGAGAGTACTCGGGAAATACCGGGTATATAAACATACATACCCAATTATAGATAAAAATATACCCAAAATTGTTTTAATATATTTTCAAAATTCGGTACGAAGAATTATAAGAATAGGATGCTCAGATACAATTTAAACTTTTGAATTATGCAAGATAAATAAAAAGAGATTATAATTGAAATAAAAAATCTAAAAGTGGCATTGGATTGGACACACACTAAGAAAAGAATATAAAGCAGTGAAAAGAATGGGTTTGTTGGATTGCAACCTCCAGGATTGTATAGGAAGAGAAAGACCAAGACATACATAGAAAAGAACAATTATTATTAAAGAAATTACTGAAGAAGGGACTGAAATAAAGAAGTTGGCAAGAAATAGGGTCCAATTAAAATACTTTGTGACTGTCCTATGTTCCTCATAAGAGTTACAGGAGATTGATTGATTGATTTATGTATTGAATGAATGTAAATTTAACGAATAAAATATAAAAGTAGGTAATAAAAGAATGTAAATGAAAATAAAACAATCAGTGACATAAAGTACATTTAATTGTTTGAGGGAGTAAAGGAAGTAAAATCCTGAATATAAGTGACAAGTGCACAGAGTTATGGATGTCACTGTGGCCTCATAAGTTATTATCCATAGGAACTACCATGCTTTTTGTGCCACTGACAATTTTCCTCATGTAAAACATGTTTATGCATGTAGCATAGATCACCTCCTTTTCTCTTACAACGCCATTCGGTCTTCTCTTCACTATATCTGTGTGTATTATTTAGAAAATACTCGTACTTCAAGATTAATTTTTATTTTCCTCTCTCCGTTCAAGTAGGTCCGCGATCTTTAAATATCAGAATGAATGCATCCAAGGAAAATTAGAGGGAGAAAGAGAGTATTACATTTGTCATAATGACGAATTGACTGGACGAATCCGTTTACTGGTACGAAATGTCGTATGACATAACAGGTCATTTTCGCCGCAATTGAAATTTGGCCGTAAAAGGGCCAATAACTTTCGCTCGGATATCTCCTTTTAGGACTCCAGATTCGTTATGCGACATAAATCTATGATATGGGTCACGCGGTTTTACTTTCCTTCCAAATGAAGCCATACACAGGATTTTTGCTTCCTGAAAAATGCATCAAACCTGGCCGGGTATGAACTCGCGAACTTCGGAACCAAAGGCGAACGCTAGTCATCCAGAATCCGAAACGGTAAAAATACTAAGTTGATAATACAGATGAAATTGTTCTAAACGCTGTCAACTAGAAAGGAGGGAAACTGAATATTGCATGATTACTTTTGAAGAAAGCTCCTGTCAATTTTTTTCATCTTCATAATAGATGTCTCTGATATCTTGAGATTTCTATTGCGGTCAAATGTTAATTTCAGCATATATACCAATCGCAGTAGGAATGTAATTGACTTGTATTTTTGTAATACAATATGGCATCTATAATTAGTTTTGCGCTTGTGGTTTGATGCTATATCGCATAACAACCCCGGAATGTATTCGCATTCCACACCCCCTTCCAAGCAGATATTCACTTCCCCTGGACATTACACATTAATTCCTAACATTTCACCCTTCGGCTGAGAAACTTAAGACAAGGGGCCGATGCTGTTTCTTTACTTTAAATCACGGCTGTTATCCGGAATGGACATTATTATTTGAACAGTCATATGTTGTGCTGTTAATGTGTGAGGATATACCAACATAACGGAAGGTAAAATTCTCTTATTTAACTTTTTACCCCGCATTTTCGAGAGCCTAGATTTTTCTTATTAAATTACGTTACAATTTACATTATTAATGTTTTAAATACATTTATTATATTTGGTGGAGTAGTCTCGAGGTAGCGTGATGCCTTGTCACGCAGCGGGCCCGGGTTCGATCCCCGGTCGGGGCAGTTTTTCTGGGTGAGGTTTTTATCGGGGTTTTTCCTCACCTGTAAGACAAATGTCAGGAAAACTTTAAGGCCCAAACGGTCCCCGAAATCATATGGCCATCATCATCATGATCATCCTTATCATTATCATCATCATCATCCTTCACCGGTGTGGAAAGCAACGGGAAGCTACCACACCTACATAATTCCCTAGTAAAGCTGCAAGCATAGCATAGCATAAGTCTCGCATCTTAGCGGTGATACCTTGAGGAGAAATACGGGACTTTCACGGTTCAAGTTCCCATAGAGCAGGCCTTTATAAGTGCACGCTAGATGTGAAAAGATACATACGACCCTCTTATTTAATGCTACGTCGGCGTCGGATAGGCTGACAAGGTAAGGCACTGCTACTCATTTGTCAGTTGTGTGTATTAATACTTGCATGCGGGTAGGTGGGTGGACCGCCTTTTCACAGAATAAATAAAATAGCAATTGATATCGCTAGAGCAACTACCCCTCCTAGTTTATTAGGAATTGATCGTAAGATGGCGTAGGCGAATGAGCACTTATTGACAGCCCCTCTCATAGAGCAAGAAATTCTCTCAAGGAATTTTTTTCAGACAGTGTAGGACTGATTCCTATCCATTAAGGTGAAGAATTTTGGTACCTAGAGTAAGTAGCGGCTCCAGGTTGAGCAAACCAGCCATAGCGGCAGGAAGGCTGACCACATGTAGGCTAACGCCTGCACTGTCTGGATGATCTCTTTCTTCTTCTTCTTCTTCTTCTTCACGGTTTAGTCTTATTTACTAGCCTGTTCCAGCACCAAATTGCTGCCGTTTCAACACTAAAATACGAAGGATATACTATACAGTGAGGACTGTAAGTTTTCACTTTATTAAAAACAAATGTCTTTCTACATCATTAACTGTTAAATTTACATTGCAACTTTTGTTTCTTTCGAACTGGTAATGGGAATGCAGTACTATAATTAGTTTCACTTTCTGATGATAAATCCTTATTTTAAAATATTTTATTGTTAGGAGAATGTACAAATCATTGAAGTGCAAATTAAGATGTTAAAAACTATATGTTCTTTGCCACTGAATGTTAATTCTAGACTTTGAACAATCCCGATTGACTTTAATCGAGATTCGGAATTCCATCATGGAACTCGGGATACTTGGCAACCCTGTCACACACATACACACACACACACACACACACACACACACACACACACACACACATACAACGATTTTATTAAGGGAAGGCTGAAATGCATATCCTGATAATGTTAAATTAACCACATTCATGTCCCACTTTACCATTTTATTTGAATCCGTTGACAGATGTTTTTTACAACAGGCCTATATAAATTAAAATTTTGTAAATTAATTGATCTTATTTGTTCAACTTATTCTAGAGCAGTTTAAAACTAACTCATAGTTACTATAGAATCCGTAGGTTAATGGCCACGCGGACATAAGCTCTCCATACATCCCTATCCTGAGCTGTTTTCCAATCAACCTCTGTACAATCTACTTCTCTCAAGTAATGGTTAATTGTATTCTCCCACCTCATTCTTAGCCTCCATCTGGGCGCTTTTCCTCTGTTTCTTCTAAAGGAGCTTCCTCGACTGACTTCCATTCCCCAATTGTGCCACATCGCAGTCTACGAGACTTAACTCTACTTAGTGTATCTGGTTTTTCATAAATATCACATACCTACTACATAATAGGTATGTGATATTTATGGAAAACCAGATACACTAAGTAGAGTTAAGTCTCGTAGACTGCGATGTGGCACAATTGGGGAATGGAAGTCAATCGAGGAAGCTCCTTTAGAAGAAACTATTATGTAGTAAACAGGCCAACAAATTGCCTAAATTCGTGAATGTACTATGATGATGATGATGATGATGATGATATTATGTAGTATTCTCCATTCGCCTTTCTGTTCATCTCTCTTTGGATTAACATTTTTCCTAAGAACTTTATTCTCATATACTTGTAATTTTTTCTCTTTTCTTAAGATAAGAGTCCATGTTTTGCATCCTTATAATATAACTGGAAGAATAACAGTTTTATTATATATTTTAATTTTTTTAGAGAAGTTTGGACAACAAGACGCACTACAATGCATAATAGCACGAATTTCCAGATTGAGCGATTGTCAGGACGTGTGGCAGGAATAGGGGATGAAAGAGAGGCGAGGAAGATTCTTGTATGGGACCCAGAATGAAAGCTCCCAGTTGGTAGGCCAAGAATGAATGATATTAGCCATGATTTGAGGGGGAGTTCGAGTAGGTGATTGGAAATCATTAGCTCAGGATATGTATGTGTGGAGAGCTTATGTCCGCACGGCCATGTACCTAAGTGTTCGGTAGTGTCAATGAGTTAGTTAGCAAGGTATTTGAATTCAGCCGCTTCATTTCTTTCCCTCGTTTGTGATTAACTATCCATTTCCATTATATAATGTATTTCTATGTGTGACCATATATTCAATTTTATTGATATTTACTTCCAGTCCCAATTTGTTTAGTGTTATTCAATAGTGTGTGTGTATTGGCCTTTAGTATCTCCTCGCTATCGCCTGTACCGGAGCTCAATGGTAGGCAAGAGATCTCAGGGTTATGAACTCTTTATAAGCAAAAGAACAACGTATAAATGTACACTCAATTTTAACGAATCCAAGAACTCTTTATTTTCGGAGAAATACACTTTTGTTAATACAGTTACAAGTTTTATCTAAGAGTGGAGTCGATGAAATACTTAGAGGTCCACGTGCTCGAGTCAATATTTTTTAAAGTCCAAATGCTTAACGGACTATAACTTTAAATTTAACTATTTCTCGGACGAATCTAATATTAACACTAAATCGGAGATCGCGGTCTGCAGGTCTACGACGTTCCAACACTGAACACAGAGTCACTGAGAGTGATTGAGAGTATTTTGATATAAGTTCTCGCTTATAAAGGCGGTGGATCCTCCAACTTTTCTCGAATCCACTCTTTACAATTGAATATATATTTCTGTTTTATAATATTATTTACTAGTATGTATAACATTTCTAAGAACTGGGTAAATTGGTTCTTTGATATTTAATAGAAAAATGTTTATCAGTTTCTTTGTAAACTGTCAATGTTAAGAGATTATCTTTTCTAGAGGTGAATGAATATCTTTTGTTGTCTGTTAGCCAGGTAGTAATTCTTTATCATCATTTCTTGGAATTCCTTAGTAGCGTTAATTGGTTTCTAAGAATTGGTCAATAGATTTTTAATATTTTTAATAGTTAACTAATGCTATCTTTTCTTATTTGTTGTATAGACTGCTAATTGGAATTCTTTTGACAATACCCTTTCTGTGTTCCTATATTATTTGTAAGTTGTGTAGTAGGTAGAGTTCTGACAATACCTCTTTATTTGTCATTTGTATAGCAGGTAGCGTTTTACAGTATTTTATTCTAGACAAATGTAGGTGGAATTTTTACCTGGATATTTTTACTTTTCCACATACATATTTTATAGCGATATTAGTAATATATTCTATTTTCATTTTTTTATAGATTTATTTAGTTTTAATAACAATTTAATATATTTCGGAACATTTTAGTTTCAGCTCCATGCATATTAGAGTTATATCTTAGTTTATATGTCTCCTTACATATTAATCGCTACAAATGCCTACTTGTATATTGAAAGTAAATAGTTTTAGTATTTCTTTAAATATACAAGTCTCTCCTTTTGAGAAACTTATTTTCTTGGTTAATTTACTTCTACAAATGTCTCTTGCATGAAAGAATAACAGAATACAATAAGTAGCTTAATACTAAACTTATAATTACTTAATACTAATTTTATACATTTTGGTTACAACAATACATTTTCTCTTACACACTCAATTTCATACAACATTCTTAATTACAATACAGTATATTGTACTACCGATGGACCATTTGGTTACAATTCTTTATATGGCCGCATCATTTCCAGGTGCTACACGCCCATGGTTTTAGTTACATTATCAGCGTGAATTTACGGTACTGATTTAATTTTGAAATTGGGTATTTTGATAGGTATGATCCGGGTTTTCATTACGTGGCCGATATATTTGTGCCCGAGTATTTAGGCTGTTTCTGAATTCCGGTGCTTGAGGACTTTGGTTCGAGTCATGTTGCAACTGGATTTGTCTACCAGCTGATAATGTATTTGGTTGTGGGTGCCGTGGACGGTTGTACGACGAATTATAAAAATAATTCTCGTACCATCGTCGAGTATTTTCTCTGTCTACGTTTATCTGTCTATCATGATGGGCGAATGGGGCTTGTCTGCGATTTTCCCGTCTATCATATATTTGGCGCGTTTGAATTTCATTCCGCCCATTTACCCGCACATGTTTTATCTGGCGGTCATTTTTGTGTTTCTTCGTGTCCCCTAAAGTTTTGCCTACCTCTGTTTGTATAAAAATTTGTATCACGTGGGTATCTATTTTGCGAAGTCTGTGCCTCTCGCTCTCCTTTTGAAAATATTCTGTCTTGGGTGGCGTAAGTACGGTTATAGCCTTGATTTATGTAACTTTGTGGTTTTACCATAGGTAGGGGTTGCAACTCATGATTATTTCCGGTCTCTAGCATTTGTAAGATGTCTAGCATTTTGTCATAAGTATTTATGTTGGCTACGAGAAGGCTTGGGCGGATAGCTTGTGGATAGTGATTTATAATCATGCGTATCAATTCACTATCGGCTAGAGGTGGTGTTATGAGGCGTGCACGTTTTGCCAGAGAGAGAAAATACTCTGAGTAGGTTTTCCCCCTGGTCTTGCTGTACGTACCACTGCAAATTTCCTGCCGTATTTTGTGTTGTTGATCGGTTCCGAAAAATTTATTTCTGAAAATACTACGAAATGTGTCGTAGGAAGTACTTTCAGATAATGTGATCTCAAACCAATCTCTGCTTTCTTTTTCTAAGCAATTTTTGACCTCATATATGTAATGTTCCTGCGGAATTCCTTTTATTTTCAAATAATTATCCAATTCCTTGAGGAATTGGATAGGATTAGTCCCGTTATTGGCATTAAATTTCGGCAGTGGTAAATCTAACAATCCTTGATACATGGGCGTGTTATATACCCTGTTATTAGTGCCTAAAGTATGTATTGGAGTAGCTGAAGTAATGTCCGAAAATTGGTTATTTATTATTTCAGTTTCTCCTGAAATATTGCTTTGGTTGTCTGTGCAAGAACGATTCAATTGTTCTCTTGCTAGTACCGCGGTGTGGTTCACGTTAGCGGGGGAATGTAATTCATTGATTTTCTCTTTCATCTCATTTATTGTTTTAGAGAACTCTTCTTGGGTTGAGGTCAATGTCTTAGCGCGTTCTTCGCTTTGTTTGTTTATGTCGGCAATTTTACTGTTTTGGTCAGAAATCGCGTCTTGGAACGTTTTTTTCATTTGATCATTTTGTTCTTCGCACTCTTTACTCTCGGCAGTGATAACCAATTGAATCGTCTCTTGCACAACTTTAATGTCATCAATTTCACTATTAGTTTTATATAATTCGTTTGCAACGGAATTTATTTTTCCAGATAAATCAGAGGAAATATTATTCATGGATGAGTTTATTTCAGCTTTTAGCTTTTCGTTACTCTCTTGAATTTTAGTTGTGAGGGCATTAGTTAATTCAACTTTTATTTGTTGGTTATTTTCTTTGATTGTTTGGTGTATTTTTACTTATTTCTTCTCTACACTCAAATTTAGAGTCCCCAACTTCGGTTGTTAGATTAGCCAGATTAGTTGTTAGAGTGCTGATTTTCTCATTACTCTCTTGTTTAGAATCCCGAATTTCGGTTTTTATATTAGCTATGTCAGTTGTTAAGTTTATGTTTAGCTGAGTTATGGCTTGAAAAATCTTATTTAAATCCATATCAGATGTATTACTAGGATTTGTGAATATTGGATTAGCGTTACTGATGGTAGGTACTGAATTTTCAACTGTGTTATTTGCCATGTTAGTTTCTTAGCATAGATTTAAATTATTTAGAGTTTGTTTTAGATCTAGTTAACTCTGATTTATCTGGGCATTTAAAGTTAAACACAACCAAATATTACAATTAATGATATGAGCCCTGTAGAGAGATATATAGACAAAAATATACACACTTAATTTTTTTTGTACTGGCCTGTTGATGTGGCGCTGGACAATAGTTACCACGTGTAGGTGTTGCTGCTGGTTTTCTTGTCCGCTGGATTTCTGGTTCGCTGATGTGCTGGCCCACTCTTTCATCTACGTGATGTCGTGTTGTCGTGATACCTTGACGATTGTTTCTTTGCACACGGCGATCAATTTAATTGTATACATGTAGCGGTGACGAGGAAATTTTCACTACGATATGTTAATGTCTAGAGCAGTTTCGTTGGATATATGTAGCGTTTCTCGAATATTTTGTTGTTGTATGCTGACAAATAGAGTTCACTGATGTCCACGTGGTTATTTTCACAAATTTTCACTTTTGCAGTTCAATTTTTAGTTTAAATTTCTCCGAATTCGTACAGCAAATACTTTGGAAGTCGTTATTGTTTATTTAAATCAGAGTTTATTTGGGTTCGTGATTATACGTTGATGTTAATAGAACTTTTAATCGAGGCTAAGACACGTTGGCTTATTATGTTAAATTCTTCCACTCGCTTGGGGAACATGTGCCTAAACCAGGTTGGGTGCCATTATGTGATTCATATGTGGGTGTTTGACACGGTGGGCGCCATTATATACCGGAGCTGAATGGTAGGCAAGAGATCTCAGGGTTATGAACTCTTTATAAGCAAAATAACAACGTATAAATGTACACTCAATTTTAACGAATCCAAGAACTCTTTATTTTCGGAGAAATACACTTTTGTTAATACAGTTACAATTTTTATCTAAGAGTGGAGTCGATGAAATACTTAGAGGTCCACGTGCTCGAGTCAATATTTTTTAAAGTCCAAATGCTTAACGGACTATAACTTTAAATTTAACTATTTCTCGGACGAATCTAATATTAACACTGAATCGGAGAACGCGGTCTGCAGGTCTACGACGTTCCAACACTGAACACAGAGTCACTGTGAGTGATTGAGAGTATTTTGATATAAGTTCTCGCTTATAAAGGCGGTGGATCCTCCAACTTTTCTCGAATCCACTCCTTACAATTGAATATATATTTCTGTTTTATAATATTATTTACTAGCATGTATAACATTTCTAAGAACTGGGTAAATTGGTTCTTTGATATTTAATAGAAAAATGTTTATCAGTTTCTTTGTAAACTGTCAATGTTAAGAGATTATCTTTTCTAGAGGTGAATGAATGTCTTTTGTTGTCTGTTAGCCAGGTAGTAATTCTTTATCATCATTTCTTGGAATTCCTTAGTAGCGTTAATTGGTTTCTAAGAATTGGTCAATAGATTTTTAATATTTTTAATAGCTAACTAATGCTATCTTTTTCTTATTAGTTGTATAGACTGCTAATTGGAATTCTTTTGACAATACCCTTTCTGTGTTCCTATATTATTTGTAAGTTGTGTAGTAGGTAGAGTTCTGACAATACCTCTTTATTTGTCATTTGTATAGCAGGTAGCGTTTTACAGTATTTTATTCTAGACAAATGTAGGTGGAATTTTTACCTGGATATTTTTACTTTTCCACATACATATTTTATAGCGATATTAGTAATATATTCTATTTTCATTTTTTTATAGATTTATTTAGTTTTAATAACAATTTAATATATTTCGGAACATTTTAGTTTCAGCTCCATGCATATTAGAGTTGTATCTTAGTTTATATGTCTCCTTACATATTAATCGCTACACGCCCAATAGTACTATATCATCAGCATAAACTAACAGCTTATTAATACCATTGAGTTGTAGACATTCTTCATCATCTAAATTTTCTATGGCATGTTCTAATACAAAATTGATTTGTAGGGGAGATAGTGCATGCCCTTGATTTAACCCACTGTGAATTTCAGAATTTGGCTACTAACATCCTACTCTTTGTGGCATTTAGACACATTCGAATAAGTCGACTAGCTTTAGAGTGGGATATAATTTTGAATTTTTAATCTCAAATATTTATTGAAAGTTGATCAGCGAATTTGGAAGATATGAATCACTGTAAACATTTAATTACATCTCCAGAGAAAATGGGACATAAAATTCATTAATTTGATATTATCTTGATACAACCTTTATTCTTCCTTAAACGATTTCGAAAGAGGACGTACAGCCATCACATAACAAGGTCGTCCAGTTTTGTGCGATATTTAGTGTTAGTATGTTTAAGAACTCAGGTCATTATCATTGCAATTGAATTCTATCTCAGAGGCTCAGTGTTCTATTACATATCTTAGATATGATACAGCGTTAAAGGCTTTGTTTTCCTTTCAAAAGAAAGCAACCCTCTGGATTTTTACTCCCTTAAAAATTCATCGCCTAGATTTAAACCCACGAACTTTGGAACTGCATGCGAGTATGATAAACTTTAATGCACTAGGATCGATTTTACAAAACTGAAGACGCATTATTATTTATGAAATACTGCTAATGCGCACTCTATCGGTACCCAATGGGGTGATATCCGGTATGTAATGGCTCCAAAAAATCCATTAAAAGTGATTCTTTCCTGAAGAAACAACTTCAGCATAAGACGCCTTCAAATGCCTTTAACCTAGTTGTTAATGATGAAATGTTACTTTCGTTTAGTGCATTTGTTACACTGTTAAACTTGTTTGTTCGAAACTTAATTGCTCAAACATTATTTAGTGAGTCATTTCTATCGTTTCATAAATATTTCAACTCATGCACTGAAGATTGAGTAATAATATTCACTTGAACAGTGTCAACGCACCGCGTGACATTGGACTTCTGTTTCCATTCTGTCATCTGCTCCGTTTGAATTCTCAGAGAGTGACATAAGTCACGAGTTACGTTCTGAAGATGGAAGAAAATCCTTGTGTCCCGACATATATATTTACGTCATATAAAAGATCTTAAAGTTTGAAATAAGAGCCTTCTGAAAAAATTGTCGGACCTTTCACACCTAGATTTGAATTGTAACACTAATATTAACAGAGCCACTGTTGGGTGTCTATGAATGAACAAAATAGTAATAACGAGTTTAAATTTAATTCGAAGTAATAATATTTGTTTTAACTTTTATATGGAAAACCACTATGCTATTTAATTTAAGATTTAAATTAAAATTCATTATACCTCACCTCATATCCAGTCTTCTAATTATACGTGTTTCAAAACCTATGTGGTTTCATCTTCAGTAATATTTAAACTGATGTTACGTTGTTCAGGAGAACTGCTGCTTATTACAGGGAGAAAGAAGCAGTTTTCCTGAACGACGTAACATCAGTAGAAATATTACTGAAGTTATTTCATAGTTTTTGAAACCGGTATAAGTAGAAGACTGGATTTGAAGTGAGGTATACAGAATTTGAATTTAAATATTAATAATATGTTTATTAGACAGTTGAGATATTTTGACGATTGTTTCCAAGATAGATTTAATTGTATGAATGTTCATTCAAAAATCTCAAGTTATAGAAGAATTTTTGGTACGTGGTGTATATATGTAATTTTGTGGAAGGGTGTGTTTTGCTACAGGTAGTGATAGTTAACGTTATTTTAACAAGACTAACAAGAAGTTAAGCGTGTTTCCTTCTCTAGACGGATTAGAGTTGCATCAAAGAGGAAATTGGCATCTTGTCTCTAACAGCTTTCCCCTACCGATCACTTTAACTTACTGAATAATAAGTTATGTTACCTGCTTAGCTTTTTGTTACAAGAACTAGATTCCACGTGCGAGTTTATACCCCATGTTCGTTTCAGTGCAAAGAAAGACTACAACAATACTGAGGCGGCTCCGTAGCACAAGTGGTTAGGCTCTCGTCCTCCACCTCCTGATCCTCAGTTCGTGTCTAGATCGCACCATGTGGGGTTCGATCTAGACCAATCAGAACCATGGCACAATTTTTTGGGAGTTCCTCCTTGCGAATAATCTTCAGTCCACCATTTATCCACGATGTTGTCAACCATTTCGTTCCATTTTATTTCATCTGATCCTATGATGGTGGGACGGTTCGGCTTCCTTAAATAATAGGAGCTTCATCTCATCTCTCGAAATGGCGCCAGGGCAGTTTTCTTTTTACACAAATAAGTGAGTTACAATGACGCCGTTCCAGGAGAGAATACCAGAAAGTCTAAATGACATGTAGTGGCATTCAATAAAAAATACATATTGTTAGTTTGATGTTTCAAATTACATAGGCTAACGATAACAAATATTTCAAATATTTCGTCTTATATGCCCTACTTCTAATTTATGGTATGTCGAATCCAAAATAATAATAATAATAATAATAATAAAATAATAATAATAGTAATAATAATAATAATAATAATAATAATAATATGAAACGTCCGTCACGCAGGATCTGCTTAAACTAAACGAATTCCTGAGCGAGTCCAATTTATGTTCCCATTTTGCTGGTTTACAGAGTATAGGCCTTTATGTTTATATTTTAAATTGGAAAAGCGCAATTTCTGACACCAACTTATTTAAAAGCGTGAAAACTAATTGTGTATAACCGTAAGTTATTAATTAATGTATCTTATAGAATACATTATCAACTTAAGGATTAATTAAAATGTATAGTATACATTGCGAGGTCCAAAATATGGTAGTGCCAGAGCGATTTTTTTTTATTTCGGGTTTAAAATAAACCCCTACTTTCAATAGTCGGATTTCACTGATTTTATGGAATATCCTCGTGGGGTTTATTTTTATTTAGCATATACTGAATTATTTGTGAAACATTGAAAATTGCGAACGCTAGAGCAAAATTTAAATGCCCGTTTTAGGTGAACTCCTATACTAATGGTTCGATTTTGCTGGTTAACGAACTTGATCTTACTACACACAAAATTTTGGTCAGTGTCATTTTTTGCGTCTACTATATAGGAACGGTGAAGATCTGCTTAAAGTTTTCATTAATGTTTTAAAGAGAACAACCTCAAAAGATTTTTTTGTCAAGAATAGATTATGTCCGGTAGTCTGATCCACGTTCTTTCTTATTTTGTTCATCACCATCATAATTCTTCACACAACACACATTACAGTATACTAACTCTTAAACATACGCTCTCTCTATAACTTACTCCCTCTATACTCTGCACAAATACATATCGCCTACAAAACATGGTCTACTAAACTGGCGTATAAATTGAAAATATATAGTACTAACGCCTGTCCATATTTGTTCACTCAAATAATAATAATAATAATAATAATAATAATAATAATAATAATAATAATAATAATAATTATTATTATTATTATTATTATTATTATTATTATTATTATTATTATTATTATTTATAATTACAGAGTTAAGATCATAAGGCTTTCTCTTCCACTCAACCAGAGAAAAATATTATAAAATACAAAAAACAATAAATGTAAAATCATAACATATAATAAATACGATAAGGTCCACAGCTGTGATCTCGAGGTAGCGTGCTGCATTATCATGCAGCGGGCCCGGGTTCGATACCCGGTCGGGACAGGCTCCTGGGTGAGGTTTTTATCGGGGTTTTTCCTCACCTGTAAGACAAATGTCAGGAAACTTTAAGGCCCAAACGGTCCCCGAACATCATATGGCCATCTCAATCATCATCATCTTTGATTAAGCTTAGGATTAAGCACTCTCCTGGTGCACCACTATCATCATCATCATCACCCTTCATATCATCGGGGCAATGTAACTCCGCATTCCAGACGCCCCAACCTCAGAAATGAGTTAAAATTACGCCAATGCCAGGAGAGAACACCAGAAATGTCCAAAAAAGGACAACCTGGAGAATTAAAAAAAAATAACATGAGTAAATATTTAAACAGATTATACTACAATTAAAATTAATTATATCAATATTAATAGAGGAGCAAAAACTCAGAAACATTCAATTAATCCGCTGGAAGACCAATTTCTAAAGAATATATTTAAAATCTCTTTAAATTAAGCTAATGTACGACATTCCGTAATCTCCTGTTGTAAAGTGTGGATACAGTATAGAAATTCGAACACTGGTAGTTTCTGTGTTGTGAGATGTCTAGTTGGAGATTGTGGTGTGATAGTGTGCTCAAAATTATGATTGGAAGATAGGACATGAAAGCGAGGGGATGAGTATTTTGGTGTATATGTATGTAAAATTTTGAATAGCAAAATATGATAATATATTTTTCTGCGATCATGGAGTTGGAGCCGACACAGTTCGTGAAAGTATGGAGATATATGGGGCTATTTACGAACATTGAATATATATTATGAACTAGCTAATACCCGGCGTGCGCTGCTACGCCTAAATAAATGAAAATTAATGTGCTTTTATGGTTAGCTGAACAAGTAGAAGGAAAAATACTTGTAAATTTATATTTTTTTAGATACCGCGTGATGATTATCGGGCGTTGCCTGGGATGTGTTTTATGTTTAGATAAATAAGGAAGAGGAAACATTTATATCGTAACTATTTTTAGATACCCCGTGCTGTTTACCCGGCGTTGTCCGGGAATCTACCTTCGTACTTATCCCGATCTTCTTGGCATAAATGAGCTGAAAAAAAACTAATGTATCCTACTTCTTACGATTAGTTGAATAAATAGAATTAAAAATAATTATAAATGTATATCGTAATTATTTTAAGATTCCCCTTGCTGATTACCCGGTGTTACCCGGGAATCTATTTACATTCTTGGCATAAATGAGCTAAAATACAAAATTCTTTATTGTGAGTTATCCGTAAAAAATTACCCGCTATGTGTTGCTAAGCTTGCACAGGAATCTACGTACTTGTCTCGATCTTCTTGGCATCAATGAAAGACAAAAATGGTTGCTATTGCGAGTTATTCGTAAGAGATAAACATATGCTGTCGCGGACTTTACTGTAGAACGTTTTGAGATATTCAATTCTGTGTATATTAATTTTGTGTATTTGTTATGGTTTAGGCAGCGTAAGCCATTTAAGCGTCCAAAGAACTACTTCTTTTACGTTTTCCACTACAAATGCAAATTTTAAAGGTGTAGGATTTGAGTATCACAACTGTCTTATAGCCTATGTTCATCCCGGGAATCTCCTAAACATTTTGCAAAAAGCCCCATCACAATCGGATCAACGGTATGGCCGCGCATAAAGTACGAACAAACAAACAAACAGACAAACAAACCTTCATTTTTATATATTAGATAAGTTGCAAGTTATGTGCTAAAGTCTATCGTTAATGCTTGTCAATAAGATGTCACAATAATCAAAATGCGGCAACACGAAAGTTTCTACTAAAATAATCTTGAGATCAGCCGGAAGAATAGTTTTAATCTATTTAAAGAGTGTGTTATTGCAAATGCGTTTTTGACATTTGCTTTATTTGATTGTTCTAGCTTAAATTTGAGTTAAGGTAGAAACTCAAACTTTTAACAAATGAGAGTTAAAGTATTCCTATCTTATCTAGCAAGATGGTTGGCAGATTGTTATTCTTAATGGATGTCCAGGGAATATCGCTTTGATCTTTTCTTCATTAAGTCTGAGTTCTAGAATCTTACACCACTGATATTTCTTCTTAGATCAGTGTTAAGTCTGTGTATGAATTGGTTTGAAGTTAATATTCGGCAGTCCCTAATCTCTTGTTTTAAAGAGTTAATACAGTATAGAAATTCGAACACTGGGAGTTTCTGTATTGTGAGATGTCAAGTAGAAGATTGCGGTGTGATGGTGTTCTCAAAACTATGATTGGAAGATAGGACATGAAAATGAGGGGATAAGTATTTTGATGCATATGTATGTATAATTTTTAATAGCAGAATAATACAATATATTTTTCTGCGATCATGGAGATGGAGCCTACACAGTTCGTGAAAGTATGAAGATATATGGGGCTATTTACGAACATTGAATATATATATATATTATGAGTAAGTTGCAGGATCAGAGAATTGGGCCATGAATAGATCAGACAGAAGATTACTAGAAACATCGGAGTTGAAGTTCCTCAGATACCTTGCAGAATATATTCTAAGAAACCATATTCCTAGTGAAACAATCAGGCAAGAACTCAACATTTTTAATCTAAATGAAAAAAATACAAAACTAGGCCTATAAAAAAATGGCATGAACATATTTTAAAGAATGGCCTCTTCTAGGCTAACAAAACAAGTACTGTTGTACCAACCTCAAGGCTATAGAGATATGGGATGTCCTAGAAGATGATGGGAAGATGAATTCTAAGAGCGGAACAGGCCGACGGCCTACCATGAAGAAGATTATGATTAACAATCATGATCCATATAGGCCTACATATGGAAACCAATATTCAAAAGAACAACTGGACGCCCAAAACACGAATGGCAAGATGACATCATATGAGATATGTTATAACAAAACTGAAAATTAAAAATCGGCAAGTCTGTATCCGGAATAGAACTGAATGGAGACAAATAATTGAGAAGACCAAAATTTCACTTAAGTTGTAGTCCCCTACCAGAATAATAATAATAATAATAAAAAGAAGAAGACTATATTTAGTTTTGTTTTCACTGTTTGAATGAACATTTTGTTCTGACAGTGCTATGTTACTAGTTCCGTATGCATATTTTTTGTAAGCTTTCGTTTTACTTTCATAGCTGTGGGAAAGTATGATAAAAGAATGGAAAACCAAGTTCATGTATTTAAATTTGTAGCGTAGCACTTTGCCATTCAAATGAAGTATATCTGCAAGTGCCTTCAAGTGACAAATTATTTCTGTCATTTTGTCAAGTGATCTGCCGCTGGAGAATTGCAAGTTCATATCTGGAATAGATACAAACGACAAGATGAAAAAAAATATGTGTCAAAGTAAACTAACATGACATTAAATTACTTCAACCATTGAGCAAGGTTTAATTTCGTTTCTTTTTTCACAGTCAATTTATTTTAGTCGAAATTGGATTAATGTATATGAAAAAAAAAATCTTAGTCCATTTTTTTTTCAGGATGACACATGAAAGTATTGGGTTTGGGGTGGTTGTTAGGCCCAAATGATGTGAACATGGCAGACAGACGGGAGTACACCCTTCCCTTGCCAACTGCAATGTTATCTGTAGGTCGCTCTGCCAATGTTCAACATAGCAACTCTGTTACACTTTGTTTAAATGGACGTACAAAATATATGAAAATTTTGATCCGTGAGGACGAGAATGGTGTAAGTCGAAGGTTTTCAATCTCGGGGCTTCTCTTAACCGCCAGAATTTAAAATAGCTATTTGTAAAAGAGGTAGATACATCAACAATAAAAAGTCCACCACGCAGGTATTGCAAAAACTAAGCGAATTCCTCCGAAAGTCGAATTTATTACCCGGGTTTTCTGGTTTACGGAATACATTTTTATTTTGTTAATTGGATCGTATGAATACAGTTATGTTGCTAGAAAACAAATGTGCGGCCGCTAGATTGATATACCGAGTTTCGATATGGAAAATCGAAAATTGGGGCTGTTAAATTGATTTTTAAAAGTTTCGGTTCAGGTGAACTCCCATTCCTAATGGTATGATATTATTATTGTTTAATGAACTCGAGCTTACATTTTTTAAACGATTGCTATATAGCGAGTTCGGTTTAAAAATATACCGTTAACATATAAACTGACATTTTGCATAGGCCTATATATATATATATATATATATATATATATCGGTCAATGTCATTTTCGGTGTCTGCGAGATAGGGTCTGTATTTCTTTTCAGATCTCTTTTTTTTTCACGAGACTAGCCCCGTTAGCTTCAATCCTTCGGAATTCATTGATATCAAATACTTAAGACGCTGCTGCTATGTAGGCCTAATTCATTATGACATATTTTCGTATTTGCCTCATAATTAATATATTCCAATATAATCATCTGAAGTTAAAGATGTTTTGTGGGAGAATTATATTTTCTTTTATTTTAATATGGCAGCCATAGTCAAAATCTGGTTCAACTGTAAAGCGAGGAATAGAAAATATACTGTTTTCGAAAATTTGGAAAATAAGGTCATGTTAGTGTTTACCAATTTCTTGCTCCAAGACACAGAAATATTCAAGCATGCTAATATATATTACAGGGCCTCTTGCCATCCCAAATTCCCTACACAATATTAACGGAAATCATTTACAAAGCGTCGATTCTTCTATTTATATGGATGCTAAACGTGGTCTCTTATTTTAAGAGAGGAAAAAAATTACAAATATTATTCCAGAATAAAATCCTTAGGAAAATATGTGGACTGAACATACAGATGAATGTTGGTCACAGAACAGTGAGTTAAATGGTATTTATTGGGAACTAATGTAATAAGAACAGTTAAATCTCATAGACTGCGATTCACAGGAAGTGTGGCACAAAATGCGAATGAAAGAGGGGTTGGAAACGTATTGTATGAAAACCAGTATTTGTATTTTCAGGACGGGATAATTATCGCATATAACAAGAGGCAATACACACATTGTTACATATCAGTTCCTTGTGGCTAAACTTTATTACTCTCTTTATTGTATTTTTGTCACTAAGAGTCAATATTGAAAAAGTTCACGTTTATGTGGTAGAATAATGAAATTAATCATTTGTTTGGAATCGCTCATGTGCAGGCCATAATCCGATTTCTAGTCCATGTGTGGCACTGGAAATTTAGTCGTTCGACGAGGAGCGGTCCTGCAATTTTGAAGCGATCGTCAATGTGCGGCCCGGGATTACTTCAATTATGCTATTAATACAAACAATATTTTATTTCCCATTTTCTAGACCTTAAACTGTGTGTAACGATGTGAAAACGTATTACTAAATATGAGTATATAACTCGTAAAATGATAAATATAAGGTTAGCGTCATTTATTTTTGTTAGGTTAAGCTGAGTTTTTGTTAGCTTATAAGTTTAACACCAACAAATATAAGGATTGGATGAGTTATTTTTGTCAGCTTCTTATGTTTGAGGCCGACAAATATGAAACCTTAAATATCTTCCCCCTTTTGCGTTTTCATCACACCATGGCTCATCTTTATATATATATATATATATATATATATATATATATATATATATATATATATATATGACGATAACTAAGAACAAAATAGGCAAAGACAAGGGTATGTGTTTTCTTTGAGTCTGCACCACGAGAAATGTATGCAGTGCCGAATGGTGACGTTACATTTGGCCGTACATGGACCATATAATAAAATATTCCGTGACGTTCTTGGACATGTTCATCTAAACATTTTGTCTCGGCTGCACCTGGACGATTTTTCATTTCTCAGCTACAAGGTCGTATACGTCACTGAACATTACATGTCCCTGTTATAAACTAGGTTAGGGTTTACAGTTCGGTAGCGTAAAAAGGCCTATATAATAAAATATTCTGTCTTTTAATATTTATTAATTTAATAGTGGCTCGGCGGAGGCAGGAATGTGTTGACTCTGAAAGCTTGGAATGCAATATAAGAACGAACTAACTTTATTTACAAAAAACAAATACCAATAAATATAAAAACTCTTAGAATTACAGAATAAATGATAAAGCTCTTAGAAATATAAACCTCAACCCAGAATAACATATGGAAACTATGGAAAACTCTAGGAATGTCGCGAAATATTAGTCATATAATACCAGACGTGACTCAGAGAGATCAGTTAATTTACTGTCCTAACTAAAACTTTATTCTCTAAGTAATTATTTAATGAAGAGAATTACGTTCCCTATTTGACTCAAGTCTATTTGAACATAAGCAATTATTTCAAGTTAGATATGTATCCTTTCTAAGAACCTAAGTTATATTATCTAATTTATCATGATAACTAAATGATCATGTGACTTTCCACCATAAAACTTGGTAATTAGTATGTCACTTACATAAGAAGATAGAGTCCATGCTCAGACTAGTAGCGCTTCAGTGTCTCTCACCTTCTTCTCACTTAGGGCCTAACTGCCCAGTTTAAATATCCATTTTCCCCTACTTTCACGTACCAAATTAATTATGAAAAACCAACTTTCCTAGCCTAGGGCCACTATCTCCAATCTGAAAGTTTCCAGAACCTTCCCTCTTCTAACTGTATGTTGTTTTGATAGAGTTGTGAATTTAGACCTTTATTGCCAAAAGGCAAATCTGATTACTGAGTATGTGTTTTCCATTAGTTTCCAATATAGTTTTGACATTCTTATCTATATCCGGTTTATTTAGGCCAGTTCATGAATACGACTTGAAATTGCGATTTTTACCATTACATATATATATATATATATTTTAAATTATTATTTTAGTATCTTATGGCCTTAGGACCTCCTTACACCCTAATCTCTACAGTCCCCAATCTAATGCCACATAGTGTAGTTGTTTAGTTATGTTGGGTGAAGGTACATTGCATGCCGCGTTCTAGAAAAAAGTATCTCTAGAGTTGCTAGACGATATACAACTAAATAGACTTAAGCTTATATAAATTAAGTTGAAAAATATTATCTTATTATTTAAAATAAAATAATAAGGACAAACTTTTAGACCATCTTTCGACGAGCTGTGAAATTTTTAATAATTCAAAATTCGCTTACTCTTAATATTCCCCTATACCTGTATTCTACTACGAAACTAGTGGATTTTGTTTGTTCTTGTTCCGATGGCACTCTCTGCACTTTTCCAGTTGCAGGTTCCGCACTAAGTTGATAGATGGTGTTAGATGTGGTCTATTTTCAATTTATGTATCTCTTCGCAGACCACTTATTTAGGTAATGTGTACAGAGAATAATGTGGGTTAAGATGTTTTAAGTGTTTGTGGAGTACCTTGTGTGAGGGGTGATGGTGAAGAGGACAGATAATGTGAACTCTGGTGCCGACACGTAACCTACTCTTGTTGAAGAACACGAAGGGGACCGCGAAGCTTATAGTCTCCCCATCCAACTGATGAATTTCTATCAACAGTATCACATTCCTTCTCAACATGTGTACTCTAGAGGGATTTTCAATTTAACTAGGCATATGGTTCACAATCTACTGATTAAAAAATCTGCACCACAATCCCTCCTAGTTCTGATATTGAAAATATTGCAATTAAAATTTGCAACTCCGTACGCAATGAAACCCTGGCTCTCTAGTCAGGAGGCAGACTTGCTGCTATATTGGCGGAATAGTTTGTTAATGTCGTTATCTGTATTAATGGGTATTGTGTAGTCTATAAATATTGTTCTCCCTCCTGCAATGTTTGATTCACAAAACACAAATGAGTTTCAGATTCCTATCGTTCATTTTGACATGACTTAATCCAATAATGTCTAGTGTTCCAAAACATTGTTTAAATAATGATAGAGGAGGTCAGAAACGACATTTTTATGTGATAAATTCTTCAGGATCAATCACTATTTTGCCTCAACCCTTGTTAGGAAATCTGTGAAATACATTGGCGTAAGATTTGAAGAAACAAATCTTGCCAACGTATGCACTACTTTTTCTAAGTCAATGAGTATTTAAACTTTTGTAGAAAAAAGGTCATCAAGATGTGCAAAATGGTAAACCCAAGTTCGCAGCACAGGTGAACAATCCAACTCTTCAGAATATCTAGCGATAAAACGTTTAAATTACAAACATTTTGGGACAAAATATTCATGTTGATATGGTCTAATATCTCACAAATAATATGAATCTCAATTTTTAACCATCGTCTCCACCTTGTATTTACGATATTCATGACATTCTCTTATGACATAGGTAGAATTATAACGCACTTCTTAAGTTGGGGCGCGGAGTTACGTAACCCCGATGATATGATAGGTGATGAATGATAATGAAGCGCCAGGGGAGTCCTCAAACCCAAACTTAACCTAAATTCAGATCATAGGCTGCCACAGAAATAATACCCTTTAAGAAAAAAAATGCCTATGGTCTTACCGGGAATGGAACTCGAGGCCCCATTAACTTTAGTCAGAAGCACAGAACACAAGCCCACGAGGCTGGTCGAATTTCAATTTCAAATTAAAAAAAATAATAAAAGAGAACAATTAGATATGTGCCCACAAGAAAGAGAATATGTACTTGTCTATTTTTAGAGAGGTTACAGGAATAATTCAAGGTCATCACCATCACCATCCTTTTATGTGTTGGTTCCAGAACTACTGTTACGATCTGAATGAACACCTGGTGTTATCGACGCATTTCTTCCTCGCGTGACGCGACGGTAGATTTCTTGTTATGTTGTTGATACTGTGTGATGCTTCTACTTGCTCTAGGCATTCTGTTCAACATTTCTGCCAAATTATTTAGTAATCATGAATACACTTTAAGGCTGGTGTCACATTCAAATGATCCAGTGCATACTCATTAGTTTTCTGATCCCATTTCTTAAGGCCTGGAGTTCGACGCATAAACATTAAATCAATAGTTGTTACCCATCTCTCCCCATCTTTTCGCAGAGTCCTTGTTTCACTGTCTTAAGTGAGGACAGGCCTCTCAGTGTGTTATATAATTTTATTCATCATGTTTCTATACTATACCTAAACATCTGTCGCAGTTAGATATTTTCTCTATGTCTAATTCTTTCAAAAATAAAGTTTGTAGCCAATGTATTTAAAAACATTTACCATTTCTAGAATTGTAGATAATGGGACCCTTCTACAAAACTCCACAATCTTAGCTTTTCTTTTAGATTAATTTAATGACTTCATATATATATATATATATAATATAAATGATTTAATTATAATTATATATTAATAACCTTCTGAAATACACTTGTTTACTTTACGAATTTTGTATCTTGCCCCATTGTATAACCTGCCTAAATGTTGTAGTTAAATTGCAAGATATGTTCATTGTCTCCTTTGTTTATGAAACTAGAAACGCATGGGGCGATGATATAGCCAGTGGTCATATCAGTTGTGTATTGTAAAAGTGAAGTTCCTAATTGGATTGTAGCACACCTAGCGGCGACAATTTAATTATTTCACTACTCTCACCACGCGCAGTGTCTAGTTTCCCTCGCAGCAATTTTGCAGGTCATTAAATAAGTAAACCTTTGTCAAGGTTTCAGTTATCTTGCGAATTCATTAAGGCGTCTCCACTCGGATTATAAATCAAATTTCTTTGATTAAACAGTGATCAGGTAGTTTTCAAAAGTAAGATAATTTTCTTCAAAATGTCTGCTTTTTCCAGTCTAAATTAAGGTTGATGATTTTGGATATTACATAAATATTTTTATTTTCATTTCTCCATAAATCTCTATATCATATATTGGTATAACGTTCAGTAACAGCTAGTGTATAGATGTTTGAGGAGTCGTTGTTAAATCGACTAAATGAGGAGAATTCCTCTTGTCTGTTGTCATAAATTTGAGGATGTGATCTAAGGTTGCTGTTTTGCTGTAAAAGTAGTTCGATAACAA
Source organism: Diploptera punctata (assembly GCA_030220185.1). NCBI lineage: Eukaryota > Metazoa > Arthropoda > Insecta > Blattodea > Blaberidae > Diploptera > Diploptera punctata. Next base: position 1,590,156 of record JASPKZ010001618.1, on the reverse strand, counting down.
TAGTCACTTTTAACGTAAGTTCGTGGTGTTTTAATGGATGTTCTGGGGCCAAATGGTAACTTTTACATAGAGTAATTTTAGAGGAATACAAACATGAAAAAAAAATCAGGTTGGATACAAGTTGGACAATTTTGTTCAACAAAGATTAATGAGACCATTTCAATAAATAGATAATTTTTACTTACAAGTGATATCTACTTTAGAAGACAGACGCTTTCAACCTGTAGGCCTGTATTTTAGCACTGTTGCGCATTGTCAGCAAATGTTTTGTTAGTTGGTTAGTTAGTTTTTTACCCAGACTCGGATGACAGACTGAATTCCACGAATTAAAATATCTATTGTGCTATCCCAGTATTGTGGAGATGAATGTCTGCTCTAAGATTTCATTTAAGTTGTAGTTCCTGTTCTAGGTCCGACACACCATGACTCATATCGCCATTTTTGGGTTCGTCCGTGGCCGCGAGGGGGAAATAGGTCTACAACTCTCCCGTTGGCCACTTTTACCCTTTTTTATTTCTCAGGTTCGGAGTCATGTGGTAGCACCTAGATTAATCCTCACTACATCCCCAGTTACCGTAACTACATATTTTCAATACCTTTGAATTACCAAACAAAGTATATTTTTAACACTAGATGACGTCAAACGTGATATGAAATTAATGAATGAGAAATTAAATAACATCAAGAGGAAGGAACGGGGAATGGAGAATGTTATTGGGATGAAATTCGGGAAAAGGGAGAAATCCGACAAATCCAAAAAAATCCCGGTATGGCCCACCATCAATACTTATCTAGAACCGGCAGGATTCGAAACTGGGATCCCAATCGAAGCAGTCGCGCGCGCTAGCCACGGTTTTACCGTGACGGCTCAACCATGGTTTAATTATTGCTAAGTATATAGTCAGAAATCAACATTATGGTAGGCAAATTATATCAACAGAAAGTTTTAAAAGATTCGGCCGTTGTGTATGTTACAAAATACTCAAGATTATGAAAAGAAGGAAGTGTTTATTCAAGGAAAGATAACTAGATCTGTATGCTGACTAGAACTTCAGAACTTGAACATTGTGGTTTAACATTTTGTCTCCAAACTACCAATGCTGAATTTCAAAGATGATATTTGACCGCAATCAAAAGTGCAGAACACAGGATTTCGTGTGCGAAACTAATTTATTCTAATTGTATATCGCACTTGTGTTATCCGGCAAACACATTGAACAAGCTTCTTTTGGCAGCCATTAAGAGCTTTCTAAATCCGTTTAGATTATAATTATAAAAAAAGTTACTCTGGAAAGATAACAGTACACTTTTAAGGACGTGTGGAAAGTATGGATTTTATTTTTTAAGAAATCTCAACGAAATATTAAAGTGTATCGAATTAGAAATCATGATGAAAATATGAAGCCTATATAGAGCAATTCCAAATCTGACTGACTGACATTTACAATACACTTTTACTGCAAAATGCTTGCATAAATATTACAATTGGTTGAAATTAGAGAGGTGTTATATACGTGATATGGTAGAGGAAAAGTGTCTGATTAAGATTGTACATAAATATACAACTTCTGAAGAAAAATAATGTTATTTATTATCTATCAAATATGTGTGACTGACTGACATAAATGTCAACTCATCATACAGCTTAACATGTTCATCTACATCATTTTCTGAAATGTGATTCTTAATTCAATTTTCCAAAATACCGTATGGAGGGCACATTTCAAGTTATATTTTAAATAAAAAAAACAAACCTAAATCACAATTAATACCGAAGTCATGACCTAATATGTGATGTGTGACTGACTGGCACTATTTTGTAACTAACTGGCATATCTGAATTTAATTTATAATTTCAAAATGCAAATATTACACAAATGTAACAAAATACCATGAAACTAGATAAACAGCTTCGGTAACAGAAATTAATAAAGAACTGCAAATAAGTTATCAATTCTACGAAAATTATCAAATTTAATTTTGCTGTAAAATAAATATTAATTTAAAACAATAATGAAAATAAATTAACACGCTTACCATGTACCATTTTAAATTACATAAAATAACGAAACTATTAAATACTTAATAACAAAGTGCCTTCTCTATTGTTAAATATATCTACGAAAATTGTATGCATGTGCGTGTATCTGATTACAATTTAGTCCGGCGCCATAGCCGAGTGGTTAAGGCAAGAAGCCTTGGCGCAGAGCTACGGGACTTGCGCTGGTTCGAGTCCCCATGGGGAAGACATTTCCTCATTGAATTTCGGTCAGTATGGGACCGGTGCGCACCCAGCATCGTGAGGCATTTTGATAGCTACAATAAGTAACGACTCCAGGTTGATAAGACCAACTATAACGGCTGGGTGACCCGACATTCTGACCACATGTCACCCCTACCTCTGTGATTAACACATGTGGACGTGAGACCAGCAGCCGGTTGGTAGACCAAGGGCTTTCTAGGCCTGTCGCGTTTGGAGTGGAGTTTATTACAGTTTGTCTGATGTAAGATTTAATATTTTTTATGTCTAGATTGAACCACTGATAAAAAATGTAAGCCTTGCAGAATGTATACATATTCTTAATAAGTTACTTATTTATCAAGAGTGCATGTACTTTCAAAACAAATTATCGTAAATCGCATTAGTAAGCTGTAGTTAGTAAACAATTGCTGACGCAGTGAATTCTACTTTTAAACAACCATAAAAACATAGCTCTAATTAGCCCGAGTTCTGATGACTCACATCATAACATAGATGTATCATATCGCTTATACAAACATATCACTACCTAGTTTTCGCTGTTAACTTCACTTGACCCATTAATAAAAATAATGTTTCCTGTCACGCATGAAGTCTCACACTGAAACTGAATGGTTTGAGTCAAGATGTCTCAGTAGAGAGCACTGATTTGAGTCCCCATTAGAGAAGACATTTTCTCATGGAATTTCGGCCATAATGGGATTGAATCACGAAGAATTTGGGCAGCTACATAATTTAGCGGTTGCGGTCGAGAAAACCAGCCATAAGAGCTGGAGCATTCGACATGCTGACCACATGTCACCCTATATGTTGGTTAGATGATTGTCCACCTCTGTGATTGATATACTTTGATGTGAGATTAGCAGCCAAGATCTTTCTAGGCCTGTCACGCCATTCAGTTTTTTTATAACACACGAACTTATGAATTTGTTGCGCTGATTGTCTGACAGTTGCGCATACTCTATAACATATGGGTCCAAACGCTTTCACGTTGTATACGCAATGAGTATGTGATAGATGCATGATATTCAAATTGTTCTTCTAAAAATTATTTCCTTCTTCTATATATTTTGTGACTCCAGTTATTTGGTTGGTTTTACAGCTCACATTGCATAATTCTGTACCATTTTGTATATTCTTTCCCGATTTTTCATACTTCCATGCCATCCTTTTTACTTGGCCGCCAATCGCCTTTCCATTGTACGATTCAAAGAAGTTCCATTTTATGTCAAAATCCAAATGTGCAAGTAAGAAGTATCACATTGCTAATGAAAAATTTTATATATGAAACAAATGAAAATTTTTATCACCTCAAGTTTTGGAAGAAATCACTATAGTTAAAAAAAAACACTTTTCTATAGCAAACATCTACAGTATACTTGCTATGTGTCACATAACCTGACACTAGAACAAAATATTTCTTCTGAACTTCTCTGTCACCTTCCATCTAAACCAGGCAACAACAGTTAATATTGAGATATGCAAAATGTTCCAATCAACTGCCTGTATCTCATTTTGTTCTTTGTAGGTATAATTTTCTGAGAAATCAACAAGTATGGCTGCTTCGTTTACTGCAACCTTTTTCCTGAATATATTTAAATGCTTCCGCTAACTGTCTTCTAGCTCAAATTGACACAGAAAAAGGGTCGGTAATCATTTTATGGAACAGCTGAGCCGAACAATCTACCAGACTTCCTAAACCATGTGTATGTTAATCCTCAGCGGAGGGCAGCAAGCAACTGACTACACCATGAATACTACCATATACATGATAGGGAAAAAAAGTCAGTCAGTCACGGGACACTAGCGGGAAAAATAATGACTTTACAAGAAAATGTTTTCAATACGTTTTGTTACTTGTGTACCGATAATGTAGAATCCAAGAGGACATTTTATTCCATCAATTATTATGTTGTGTACAGTAATTTGTATACGTTTTCCGTGACTGACTGACCATAGCTTGCAGTTAACAATTATAGGAAATATTTAAGGTATATAGAACATTAGAATGCAATTAATTTTATTACATTTACGACTAGGGGGGACCAAAGTATGGTTTAACAAAATAATTGTCTTATAGAATCAGAAAATTTGATCCTTAAAGATATATATATATATATATATATATATATATATATATATTACGGCAACAAAATTATTCCTGCCGTCAATTTCAAATTTTACACCTCGGTATGACATTTTCATGGAATCGCTCTATACACACTTAGACAGTGATTTTGTTTCTAAAAGAATAAGAGCTTCAAGGCCTATATGCACAATTAGATGTTAAATAAATAAGAATTTCAGGGCCTTTATACAGAACTAGAGAATGATTTGGGTGTTGAAAATAAGAGCTTCAGTTTTCTATTTACTATTGCTGAGTAAGTTTATTTCTAATTCTTAAAAAAAAACACTTTGACCATTTTGAGGCAGATTATATTTTTATCTCTCTAATGTTTGAATTCTGTTAACAGATTTTCAAAATCAAATTTTAAGTTAATTTGTATTCAATAAACCATGACATGTAAAACCATGTCATATTATTTTGAATCTTTGTCTTTAGTAACTAGAAGTATATACTAATGACTGCCGAATGAGTATTGCAGCAATCAACAAATCCTCGTTAGATGTGTAAAAGACATCTAGAAATGAAAAATTACGACTACTAGAGCGATATTTAAATATTCGTTTCGGTGAACTCTTACACCCAATAATTCGATCTTACTTTTTAATTGATGCTAAATGCCAAGTTTTGTTTATATGGAACATAAAATGGAGGATGTCGTAGCGTAGGTTGATTAAGGCAATACTTTACAAGTCGTGGCCGAGAGTTAGAGTCCCGGCGGGTCAGGATTTTTAAACCGACCCAAGTCCTGTAGCGGGACAATGGCCCTGGGGTCAATTCAGCCTATAACTGAAATAAATACCCGACGTTTATTATCGGGACAAAGGCGGCCGTCACGTAGGGCTGCGAACCTGCGGAATCAAGTGCAGATTGTCTAAAAAAGTTGGGAACCGTAACCTCCTTCTACCTCACAGGGCTTATTGTGGGATCACTATATATATATATATATATATATATATGTCCACCGCTGTGGTCTCGACGTAGCGTGCTGCCTTGTCACGCAGCGGGCCCTGGTTCGATCCCCGCTAGGGCCAATTTTTCTGGATGAGGTTTTTATCGGGGTTTTTCCTCACCTGTGAGACAAATGTCAGGAAAACTTTAAGGCCCAAACGGTCCCCGAAATCATATGGCCATTGCAATCATCACCATTCATATTCATCTTATCATCATCATCCTTCACCGGTGCGGAAAGCAACGGGAAGCTACCACACCTATAATTCCCTAATAAAGCTGCAAAGCATAGCATGAGAATGCTATGATTGCAGTGAAAGACCTGCATTCGGGCAGAATTACTATGGATGTATATATATATATATATATATATATATATAATTTTTTGTCATGGCCATTTTCGGTGTCTAGTAGATAGGACAGGTGAAGATCTGTAAAAAAATATATGAGAAATCTTTTCATGAGAACAACTTCAATAGGTTCATTCTTTCGGAATTAAAATAAAAAGGGAGAATGTATTGAGAATCTGATGTACAAAATACAAGCCCATGTTAATGTTAATAAACATGCGGTCTATGAGGAGAAGCACTTTATTATGTCATGGAATGTACTTGCTCATCTACAATGCCATTTTCTTGTGAATAGTGGTGCTGATGAAATTCTTCTCTTCTTGTGCTGGCCACAACGTTCCGACTTCTACTTAAACCCCTCTGGCGTTACATCCTCTTCATTATATCTCACCCCCTCCAATTAAGGGAGGGAATTTATAATGCGATATAATAATTATATAATGATGGTCGCACTTTGGTTACTGCGAGGTACCATTGACAGATCTTACAGCGTGCTCATAATGTGTAATTTCAATTTGTATGCAATCTCCGAGATAATGAAAACTATCTCCTTCATTTGAGATTTTATTTTGACTTCATATAAATGAGTGAAAAACTCACCATTAACATATTTTGCTATTCCAAATTATGTACACTCCCAGCTAATTATCATCGCGTTTTCAAATTAAATGTATCTTTTTAACACAATTTAGGCACAAGATCACAAGAGACTTCTTTACTTTCCATAGCACAGCACAGAATATGTTTGTACTCTGAATTTTCACTATTTTTATGATAGAACATGAGACTCACTTCCAGTCATGTAACAGAATGTCGATCATTATCATTATTTAAATGTAAATAGAAATATTGAGGTATACACGATGAAAATGCTGTCTGCATAACAACTATATTCAACATTTTGTATATACATAGGACCTACAAAAATTAATCTAGAATTAAATTATAGCTTTGCATGATATTTACAGTTATTTAAATAGTTTTTCTTTTCTATTTTAGTCTTTGTTTTACTGTTAGGCCTACTAAAATTAGACTACATTAGCATCGTACATTGCGTAGGCTATAGGCTGCGATATGTGAATTCCATGGCAACTGACGTAACAGTCAAACAATATACATATATGATGCATATATTTTTATTTTTTTTAGCGTTCAGATAACCTAGTAAGACACTATGTTTTCTCTTCAAAATCTTTACTTGTAGGTTTCAATCTCTTTAAAACATGCGACTAAATTAAAAGCGCTAGAGCTATGAGTTTTCTCCTATTTTCAGGGTTGTTCGAGAACATGGAATCTTCAGGGGGGGGGGGGTTCGTAAATATTTAATTAATTATTCGGACTTCTTAAATTGTATTCAGTTAGAGTTAATAATTGAATAACTTAGTACAAGCAATTATAGTGCCTGGAGATACGATGCGAGCCCAAGTTCATATTCTAGAAGTTCAAACTAACCATAATAATATTCATATTTGCGTTTAACTTAATAGTTTCTTTATAATCGGTGGGTAATGGGCTTTCCTTATTAGTAAATTCACGATACTTTACTTCTTTTGGTTTTTAAAACTTTTAGTTGACTCGACAACTCTTAAGTCCTACTTATTTTACAGGATTCTAGTGAGGGTATCCACCTAGCTCGATGTCCGAAATCTAGTAAAGAGCGCTTTTCTATCCGCCGTAATGTTTATTCAGCCGATGCGTATATGAGAACCAGTTACAAGTGTTCAATTCCCATGTTCATCCCTACTACTTCGATATTGGACTCGTTCAATTAGTTAACATGCAATCATCTACCATTTTGATTTCTTAAATCCCATTGGATATTCATTTCCTTTCAAGTGTCGGTTAGTGGCTTCTCAAAATTTACTGGATGGTTTTCGTGCTGAATTTATTAGGAATTTCCATTTGTTTGTTATACTATGTTTTCTAATTATTTCCAGGAACAAATTATATAAATGCCTATTCTTATGTGGTAAATACAGTTTATTGTGTATGAAAAACAAGTTATAACTGCCTCTGTACAGTCTTTTATCTGCGTTCATTCCTTTCGTCCTTTCATTCATGCGTGTAATAGGGTTCTTGTCTTATTAGCTTAACTTGTTTTAATGTTTATTAAAATCAAAATTTAGTTTATGATTTACATATCATATCCTTATTTCTTACATTTTTACGGTGTATTTGGTAAGAAATACGCCTATAATTTTTCTTTTCATTTCATTTCCATTATTATTAATGATTTTATTTTACTATCAGTTTATTTTGAGACTGATTACATTTGATTTATTTTATTCATATCAGAATATTTATTCCTCTGACATATAAACAGTCACCAAAAATATGGAGTTTCTGTCTTTAATAATTGTACTTAATACGTACAGTTTTATAACGACAATAGTTGACGTAAATGTAGAAGGACATCATGTTCTACAGAGTGAGTAAATTAATAATCACTGTGAAGCTTTCATTTTATTTCAACAAGCAATTGTGAATATAGTATATATCCATCCATACTTATTCTGCCCGGCAGGTCTTTCACTGCAATTATAGCATTTTCGTGTTATCCTTTGCAGCTTTACTAGGGAATTATAGGCGTGGTAGCTTCCCGTTGCTTTCCACACCGGTGAAGGATGATGATGATAATGATGTCCGGATGATTTTCGGGGACTATTGGGTCCAAAGCTTCCTGACATTTGTCTTACAGGTGAGGAAAATCCCCGAAAAAACCTCACCCAGGAGCTTGTCCCGACCGGGAATCGAACCCTGGCCCGCTGCGTGAAAATGCAGCACGCTACCTCGAGACCACAGCGGTGGACATAGTATATATAGGAGTTACAAAATACATGTTTTGATTTTTATGTTCAATTAAACTGTAGTCATTAATTATAAAAATAAAGGTAACTGACGTAACAACTAACGCTTCTGCGTGATGTAAGAGTATTAATAGATTATATAATTATTTGTTACGTATGAGTTTGTTCATATTCTAGAATACTTTAGGATGTAGACACTTGAAAAATATTTTTAGTAGTCTGTATACAACTTAGGGAAGCAGAGAATAAACTTTCATTTTCATGTGTTATGTCAAATTTTACGTGGAATTCATCTTTATTAATATTATAAACTGTATTAAATATATGTAATTTTGCACTATTTTATTTGTTCGCTTGATGGGTTGAAGAGGAGATCTCTCTGAAACCTTTAACAAAGTATTATTATTATTATTATTATTATTATTATTATTATTATTATTATTATTATTATTATTATAATAAAATGCCAGTACATTGATCAAAGTTGAATTATGTATGGAAGTTGAAACTAGGACATTAGGCGCTATATGGAAGTAAGTTGTTGGTTGTAAAAATTGACTATTGGCTTAGAGCTGCAAGAAAATCAAGAACGAGTAGAATTAGAAACCAAAAGTATAAGAGAGTTGATGACAGTGGATAATTATATTCTTAATGCAATTGTAGAACAACAATTGACATCATTTGGAACGTTAAAAGATTGGGAGAAGACACAGTTCCGAAAATAATTTTGGAATGGAATGCTGAAAGCTGAAGGGGAAGAATAAAACCACAGGAACAATGTATGGATGGGATCAGAAAGAAATTGACAGAAGAAAAACCATAAGATAGGAATTTATGGAAGGACAAAATTACTTTCGATTGAAGGAAAAACTACTGTAGTTTAGAAAAAATTCCTAATAAAATAAAATGCCAGAAAAAAAACTGATTATTGATAGCAAGATGTATTGTGATTTTCTCAAAACGGACGACATTTTAATTAATATGAATAAACCATGGAAAGCTCGATTAATTAATTTTACGAGTAACAAACTACTTGACTTATATAATGTGTACCACTTGTACACACTCCATTCAAGTTAAGTAAAATAAACTATTTCATGTCAGAACGATTATTCATTTATTTACTAGCTAATACCTGGCGTGCGCTGCTATACCTAAATAAATGATGTGTTTTTGCATTTAGTTGAATATGTAAAAGGAAACGTAAATATAAATTTATATCGTTATTACTTTTAGATACCCCGTGCTGATTACCCGGCGTTGCCTGGGAATCTACACATCCCGATGTACTTGGTATAATTGAGCTGAAAGACAAAATTCGTTATTTTGAATTATCCATTAAAGAATACCCGCCGTGCGCTACTATGCTTGCCCGGGAATCTACTTATCCCGATCTTCTTGGTTTCAATGAAAGACAAAAATGGTTATTGCGAGTTATCCTTAAAAGATAAATATATGCTGTCGTGGACTTTTCTGCAGAGTTTTTTGGGATATTCAATTCTGTGTACAATAATTTTGTATATTTGTAATGGTTTAGGCAGAGTAAGCCATTCAAGCTTGTAAAAAAGCGCCGTTTTTTTCACTGCAGAAGGTGACTTTTAAGGATAAAGGGCTTGAACATTAAAAGTCTCTTACAACCTATAATCTTCCCGGGAAAATCTTGAACATTTTTCAAAAAGCTCCATGATAATCGGATGAATGGTATGGCAGCACATGCTTTTGCACGGGAATCTACTTATCCCGATCTCCTTGGCATCAATGAAAGACAAAAATGGCTGTTGTGTGTTATCTGTAAAAGATAAACATGTGCTGTCGCGGACTTTTTTGTAGGTGTTTGAGATATTCAATTCTGTGTACATTAATTTTATGTATTTGTTATGGTTTAAGCAGCGTAAGCCATTTAAAGGCAAAAAAAAAGGACCTTTTTCACATTTTTCACCATAAAGGGTGTTTTTAAGGGTGTAGGAATTGAGTATCTCAACTCTCTTATAGCCTATGTTCATCCCGGGAATCTCCTGAACATTTTGCAAAAAAACCCATTACAATAGCTTTATTTATTTTACCTGGCAGAGTTAAGGCTCAACGATATGGCCGCGCATAAAGTACGAACAAACAAACATACAAACAAACAAACATTCATTTTTATATATTAGATTTAGCCTAATGGAGTTAAGGTCATGTGACATTCTCTTCCTCTCACCAGGACAAACAAATGTTACATTTAAATACAAAAAATCACAATGTCAATAATATTGCATACTAAAAACAATTAATTAACTGGCCAAACTGAACAATAATAAAAGTAAAGTCTAATAATACAATAAAATTAAAGACAATTAAAATTAAAACTAATAAAAGAAAATGTGCACAAAGGAATAACAGCTCGAACAAAAGTACAAGGAAAGTTTTTTTTTTCAAATGCCCCAGGTTTGCCTTTCGACATTCCTGATTTCTCCTGGCATGGCGTACTTATAACCCACTGCTGAGGTTGGGGCGCCTGGAATGCGGGGTTACGTTGCCTCGGTGATATGATGGGTGATGATGATGCCCCAAATGGGAGTCAATGACCAATCGCGTTTCAATGATTTCTGTTTTACAACCAATCAGAGTCGTGTTTCACGAAATATTTATCAGTGTTATAATTACCATATTAAAGAAAGCTCCTCCTTTTTAATATTCTGAACAGGTCTGACCATTATTTTGCAGTGACTGAGCCTGTGAGAAATACGGCTACCAGATTGTATATATAGTACATGCCGCATGCGGGAGTTAATATAAAACATTTGTAGCTATTGATTATACCACCAAAAAAAGAAACCACTGTTTGCACTTTCTTAAATGTATTTTTTCCGAGCTAACAATCCAGAAAAATATAATTGTCATATTTACATCATACGACATCAGAAATGAATTAATATACAGTTTGATGTGTTTCATTTTTTCTCCACTAGAGAGCTTTCTTACAATATTGCGTTCCTTTGGCAATAAATAGTATGATCTGGTTGCAGTGATAGACAAAATAAGCAGTAGAAGCGTAGCTATCGTTTCTCATTTGTTTTCAAACATCGCCGTTTGCATTAAATATATAAATATTTTGAAATAACTATAGTTAAATAATGATTTGTGAGTAAACAGCTTAATTTTATTCGTTAAATAGTCCTAACAAATGCCACTCTTGATTTCCAAATTCTCTAGATAAATTCACTCCTCACTTCGTGAGTCGTGAATTTATCGATAATTTGGAAATCACTCGTGGCATTACTTATGATAATGGTGCGCCAGGAGAGTCCCTAATCCTAAGTTTAACCTAAGATGAATATGAAAGATGATGATTGCGATGGCCATATGATTTCGGGGACCGTCTGGGCCTTAAATTTTTCCTGACATTTGTCTTACAGGTGAGGAAAAACTCCGATAAAAACCTCACCCAGGAAAACTGTCCCGGGACCGCTGCGTGACAAGGCAGCACGCTACCTCGAGACCACAGCGGTGGACTAAATATAAGGATAGTAATAAACTGTAATAAATTAATAATATATCGCTTTTATAAATAAGACATTAGGTAAAAATACTGATAAATCTTAATACTGGTTTTATTAAATATAGGAAAAACAAATTATTAATTGTTAAAAAATAATATTAGCGAGATATTTTTAATAATTATTTTATTTTATGTTTGTTTCTGAAAGGTGGTAAAATTCGGCAGCCTCTGACATAGGGTGGAAGAGAATTCCATTCTCATGATTATGATGTCCCGCGCCGTAGCCGAGCGGTTAAGGTAGGAAGCCTTGGCGCAGAGCTACGGGACTTGCGCTGGTTCGAGTCTCCATGGGGGAAGAAATTTTCTCATGGTATTTCGGCCAGTATGGGACCGGTGCCCACCCAGCATCGTGAGGCAATTGGGTAGCTACAATAAGTGGCGGCTCCAGGTTGAGGAACCAGCTATAACGGCTGGGGGACTCGACATGCTAACCACATGTCACCCCTACACTGGCTGTTGATCATCTACCTCTGTGATTGACACATGTGGATGTGAAGGGCCAGCAGCCGGCTGGTAAAAGGGCAACTGCTGAAAAGTGGAAAGACCCTCAATCGGAATGATTATGATACAATATTTATTAAATTTTGTCAGTTGACTGTCGGAGCACTTCGTAGTGTAATATTGTTAAGGCAATACGGTACAAGCTGGAATGTCGAGGTTGGAATAAGCTTTTTTTAACAGGCCTAAAGTTTCTGGCGGGTGCAAAAGTTTTTAAAAGTAATAATGATTAAATTAGTATATGAGGAATTAATTTATATTTTATTTGGTAAATTATTTTAAGGAATTAGGCAAGGCGTATTCGCCTGTTTATCAAACACATCGTTTCTGGATCTACTCAGCCTCTGAAGGATATCAGTATAAGGTTATGTTCTCGGGGAAAGGTGACCTCCATCTAGGGCTGACAACTCGGATTACATTTCGTGCCGATTGTCTAAAAATATGGCAGCCTTAACTCCCTACCACCCCAAGGACCTACCAAAGCCTATAGCTGCATCAGCATAGCGACTTTATTAGACAAAAAGTAAGATATTTACAATATTATTTACAAATATGGGTCGCACGGGCAGTAAGCCGTACGTGCTGTTGACAGTCCGTTACAATAAAGTAATAATACTAGTGTAAAGAAAAATAAACAACAGAAACAGCAATAACATTACAATTACATAAAGAAAACACAATAATAATATTACAATAAAATAATAACACAATAGCATTATACACTAAAAACATTAACATTACAATTACATAAAGAAAACACAATAATATTACAATTAAGTAATAACACAATAGCATTATACACCTGTTATGTAGCTTGTCGGTTGTCGTCCAGACACACCAGGCTCTGTTTTCCATGATCCATACCGCCATTGTTTGATTGGGCCCTGGCCGCAAAGGGGTCTAGAACTCTCCTATTCGCCCCGTCTGTCCGTTTATTATTGCTCATGCTCGGAGTCATGAGGCAACATCCTGGTAGGGTCCCCAGTTCATCCTCGCAACTACATATTTTCAACACCTGTGAATTGCAAACCGAACTGCTTTTTAACCTAACATGAAATGAAATTAAGGATAATATAAAATGAATGAATGACGAAGAGGGGAGAGCGGAGAGTTTGGTGGGATCAAATTCGTAAAACGAGAGATCCCCAAGAAAAACCCGAAAAATCCCGGTGCGACTCTCCGCTAATACCTCTCCGGAACCGCCAGGAATCGAACTTGGGATCCTAGTCGGCGTAGCCGCATGAGCTAGCCACTCGTCCACCGACACGACATCCTTTTTTTTTACTTTAATTGTATTTTATCCTGAGTAATGCCACCGGTGATCTCCAAATCGACCCACGAAGTAAGGAGTGAATTTATCCAGAGAATTTGGAAATAAAGACTGGCATTTGTTAGGACTATTTAACGAATACAATTAAGCTGTTTACTCACAAATCATTATTTAAATATAGTTATTTTAAAATATGTATAAATTTAATGTAAACGGCGATGTTTGAAAACAAATGAGAAACCTTATGTTTCATTTCATTGAAACCAGATCATATTTATTGCCAAATAGAATCGCAATATTGTATGAATGCACCCTAGTAGAGAAAAAATGAAACGCATTATTACAGGTTATTAATTAATTTCTGATGTCCTATGATGTAAATATGTGAATTATATTTTTCTGCAAAGTTAATTCCTCGGAAATAATACATTTAAGAAAGTGCAAAAAGTTGTTTCTTTTTTTATGGTATAATCAATTGCTACGAATGTTTTTTTTTTCTATTATATCTCTCAAGCAGAATCTGGTTCCATTCGTGCACTATATACAGTGCGATCAGTATAGCATTGGACGGCAGACGCGGGGTTTGTGCTGTGCGATGACGAAGGCTTACACTTGCAGATATGGGACTTGAAATGTGCGCTGACTCAGCCGTTTACGGGTACATCCCACGCATTCACGTCGCAGTCAGATTGTATACTTCTAATGGATAAGGCGCTCGCTCGCTTTTCCTTGTGAACTGAAGGGCGTGTGATGAGTGTAAACTGTATAATGTCTAATATTTTTTCTACTGAACAACGTGTATTTATTTATGATCAGTATTTGTTAACTCAGTCTGCCAGCCAAGTACGAATACTCTTTCAAACACGATTCCTGGGTGTAAAAATTCCATCACGTTCAATAGTCCATAATCTGTACAACAAATTTCAGGCAACGGGAATTGTCGAGACTAAGATGCCACACAAGCCGATAGTATTCACATAAAAGAAACAATAAACGACATCTGTTATAAATTGGAACAGTCTCCTAGAAAATCAGTTAGGTGCCTTTCGCAACAAGTATGAATTTATTAAGGGTATGTACAAAAAATACTAAATCGTTAAAGTTTCATCCATATAAAATAATCAAGATACATGCTCTTCAATGGGATAACCCTGTTCCAGCACCTGCGTCAATAAAATTGGTAAGTACGATAATTTGTAAAATAGTTGCCATTGTGTATGGTAGTATCACCGCGATCCTACGCTGTCCATTCCCCGCCGCGAGTGCGTTAGCAGTGTACAGTGAAATCCCCGCGACTGCTGTCCAGTGCTATACTAATCGCACTGTATATACTGTCTGGGAGCCATTTGATAAAAAGAAAGCGATAAAATTAAAGTGATAAAATCGAGGTGAAAAACAACTGTGATTGGTTGTAAATCAAAATTCATTGATGCCATTTGGGGCATGAGTCAAATAGTGTCCATAATAACGTTTCTTATATATCGTAACGAGAGGAGTTGTGGCTAAGGAAAAACTACTTTGTGATGTATAAATTACAAGGGAAAAAGTAATATACTGTATAATTAATTCACTTCACTTAAACACATTTTATGAAAATTATTTGTACAGGTTAAATGAGTTGATTTATGGAGCACCTCATGGGATATTTATAATGCATGAGATATGTGAGAGTGAAATTGGTACTCCTGCTCAAACTTTCTGCAGTAGCAACTAAATTATGCACAACATCTCATTATAAATCTTGTGAGTAGAGATACATCGTTCATCAGACAGAATACGTTAAATTACTTCGTTTTGCTATTAACTACTGTACTTAAAGTGTGCCGCACAGTAAATTTCGGTATATCTTAACCGAATACAATTGTATGCAACTCATTCGGGGTTGTGCCTGCTTCATTACATCTCTATCTCCCCCTGCAACCCACATTTTTTGTTTTGTTTTTATAGGCCTAAATACAAGGGATGATCAATAATTAATTATTTTTCTTGGTTATATACCTTTATTTATCCTCAGACGTTTTATGATCCTTCTCAAAGGTAAGTCTTCTTTGGTTAGAATTCACTTATCCCAGCGTTTATGCCAGTCTGCAAAGACGTTTGGAAACCATTTTTGATGTATTTAAAAATAGTCTTCGAAGCCTTCATTATTGCTTTTGAAGATGGAAAACGCTCTCGCGAAGGTGTTTATTCAGGTCAGAGAAAGAATAAAGTCACGCGGAACTAAACCCGGGTCGTATAAACCATGAGGGATGCACTTCACTTTTGATTTTTTTTTTCAAGACATTCAATAACAACGTTTATGATCTGCGGACTCGCATTACCATGCTACAGTATTCTGTCAATAACGCGTGGGTGACACCTAGTGATCTTAAGGTTGTTTTCTTCCGTAAGAGCAGTAACTGGAGCGCCGGGACACCTTCTTCTGAAATTGAATTTTTTCCCCCGTCGGGAGTAGAACCCGGGTTGCCTGAAACGACAGCGCCACTGCGACAGAGTGATTCAAATGGAGAAAGAAACAAACCTCATGTAAATATATTTCTGACTTGTGCAGTATTTTACTGATTACGTCCAAGTCCAATATTTTGCAAATTTCAAAGAAACTCTTGATTCTGTTCTTGTGAAGAGACTTTTGAAAAAAATACAGATCTTCATCGACCATACTTAGTACACACTGAAAATGGGCACGTCAAAACATACACACACACACACACACATATATATACATATGCAGGGAAAAAAACTCGACATACAGGGTGCTCTAAAATTCTCCTTACAAACTCATAGGACCTGTAGAGGGGACTGATTTGATAATATTTGGATTGGAAATCGTGCCTGGAAACGTACAGTTTCGTGCAACAGTCGTTTGAAAACATTGCCTGAACGTACGCCACGTGTCTCAACAAGTAATACCTTCGTGATTCGTCCGCCTGCAGAGTTACATGATGAAGGGCGCTTATGACGGATCACGTGATGTCAATTGACGTTTATCCTAGCTGTCAGAGTTGGTTCGAGCCTCATTCACGTATCTTTCAGTGTTAGAGCAACATGGTTGATTACACGTTTGCTGAATACACCGACATGATCATTTTGTATGGCGAAGCTCGAAGTAATGGAAGAGCTGCTTGTCACCTTTATCAAGATCATTTTCCACAACGTCCGACTCCATCGCATACCCTTTTCGCCTTAATTACGCAACGGCTTCGAGAAAAGGGTGCTGGAACGACTGTGGTGCTCCAAGGAGACGCCGCACTCCCGAATTGGAAAGGGCCGTACTGCATCAAGTTGAAGGGAATGCGTCAACGAGTACGCGAGCAATTGCGCGTGTAATGGATGTTGCTCCTAACACCATCTGGAATGTTATGCAAACAACAACTACATGCATACCACCTCCAAAGGTTACATTCACTACTGCCAGCCGATTTTGCTCCACGCGTCTAGTTCTGTACGTGGTTTCTGCACCACTGCATCAACGAGCTCCTATTTCCATGGCGCATTCTCTTCGCAGATGAATGTACATTTACTAGGGATTGTGTACTCAATTCACGAAAGAGCCATATCTGGGCAGACGAAAACCCTCATGCCGCGCATGTCCAGGGAGTCCAATACCTATTTTCAATTAATGTGCGGGCAGGTATTCTGGATGGTCATGTAATTGGACCATACATGCTTCCATCAAGGCTAACAGGTCCCGTCTACTTGATCTTCCTACAACAAGTATTGAGTGTGTTGTTGGATACTGCGCCATTGAACGTTCGTCAAGACATGTGGTTCCAGCATGACGGCGCACCCCCTCATTTTTCACTTCATGTTCGGCAACATCTGGACCGTTGATTCGAACAAATATGGATAGGCCGAGTGTGGTTTATGACATTCCTCTAGAGACAGAAGAAGATCTGGTGGCACGAGTTGCGGTCGCTGCAGGGGAGATTGCAGATACACCAGGTGTGATAGAGCGCGTTTACGAAAAGATCATCCATAGGTGCAATGTATGCAACGAAGTTTGCTGATCGCCACATCGAACCGCACTTGTATAGGATGTAAATGTTAACCATCATTTCAAAATGACTAAAACAGTTTAAGTTTAACTGTAAACAAAAGTGTTGGTGAAAAATGATTCACTTTCCATTTTGTTTCTTTGGTTATTAATTAGGAATTGTAAAACAAGTGATGTATTGTGTCACGCCTCATAATAAATTACTTGTAAATGTGATCGCGTTAAAAACATGTTTTCAAACGGCTGTAAGCACGGAAACGGTAAGTTTCCGGACATGGTTTCCAATTCTAAATATTGTCAACACAGTTCCCTCTACAAGTCCAAGAAGTTTGTAAGGGGAATTTTAGAGCACCCTATATATCAATCAATCTAAAAAGTAAGTTCGAGTTGGTTAGAATTATAAAATGAAAATAATCTTTCAGTGATAATGAAATAACCACTGATAAACAAAATCACTTCGTTAGGAGTAAGAGGTCAACTCAAGTGTTAACTCACTCTGGCGGCTACAATTTTTATTTTTCGCAATTAAACTTGATATATGTCTTTGAACTAAAACGAGAATTGTATTCTTCCGAAAAATCGAACCGTAAATTTGACTAGCTGAAAAAAAACTTATTATACATAGTTCCTGCGTGGCAAACATTATTTTCATCAGACATCAATAGAATTTGCCACAAACTGATGCTTGCAAAGAGTGAAATTAGTTAATTGATAGGGCTTCCATACTTCATTTTTCTCAAACGGTTAAACTTTCATGGCTTGATCCTGAGGCGCGTTTATGAAAACAAGTTTCATCAGAATAAGATAGGAATGATAATTGGATAGGAGACGTTTTTTACACGTTAGTTGAAACAATAATATGTCATGAGAATGGGTTCGTCCAAGATCCAAAAGCAATATTGAAAGATCGTCCAAATGTAAAAAGTTCACTGGGTCGTCCCATGAAAAGATGGCATGAAATACTCTTTCTGAAACGGTAATATTTTTATTACCGGATTCATAAATATATTTTGGATTTTTAAGTTAAGTCTGGTCCACCGCTCTGATCTCGACGTAGCGTCGCTGCGACGTGCGCAGAGGGGTCGGTTTTGATCCCTTATCGGAACAGGTTTCCTCGGTGATAGTTTTTTTCAGGATATTTCCTCACGTTTAAGACAAATACCAGGAAAAATTAAGCCCCTTAGGGTCCCCAAACATCATCTGGCCATTGTAATGATAATCATATTATTTGCCACGTTTAGTATGAATGAATGTGTGTGTGTGTGTGTGTGTGTGTGTGTGTGTGTGTGTGTAGTGTGTTTGGTCTTAATGTTGTGTTGTCCCGGATGAGGCTCTGGATTGAGTTTGATTACTCATTTTGAGAGGCCATCCATGTCCTTACGTGGTTAAAAAAGTATGTCAGTGATCCAAAGTTTAAAATCCGTCACCTGACAGGTCGTGCCACTTTTGGCCCGGGCGGAGTGGTTCATGTAAAAGTACCCATAAGGTGAGAGTTTAAACTACGATGAATAAAAAGTTCTTCTTCTTCTTAATCATAATTTATAGGATTTTCATCCTGTTTATTTCCAAGAGGGGACGCGCTGTAGCGTAGTGGTTAAGGCACTGCGCTACAAGCCGGAAGGTCGAGGATTCGAGACCCGTGGGTATCAGGATTTTTAAACTGACCTAAACCCTCTGACGGCACTATGGTCCTAGGGTCGACTCAGCCTCTAACGGAAATGAGTACCAGACACTTGTTCTGGGGGTAAAGGCGGCCGTCACGCAGGGCTGACAACACGCCTGACATCAAGTGCCGATTATCTAGAAAAAGTGGGAGCCTTAACCTCCTACACCCCAAGGGCCTCCTGAGGCCTGTCGTGGGATCTCTTTACTTTATTTCCAAGATCACTCCTCGGAGGACGACGTATTGGATGTGCATTCACTGTCTATCCATCTTTTGGCCATAGCCTGTCCCAAGCCAGGTCGAAAAACACTGAGGGGGAGGAGTAACACCTCGTAAAATCCATGGTTCAACTTGCCCCGCTGATAGTACCTTGTGAGGGCCTGTTTCCAGAGTTACGGTGAAGACCTCAACGGCAGATACAACGAAGAGGCAACTATACATTTACTGCCTTATAGATTGACAAACGGGCCGATGGGGTTCGTTAGTCCTGCAAAGACAACCCATCTAGGAGAGATAACTCCGAAATAAAACGGGACAGGATGAACTCTGGAGCTGGGTGAAGGCAATCGGCCTAGGGAGGAAACCCCGAATAATAAACCCGCCATGAAAACGGGCTAGCAACCCACTACAAGTTGTATCTTATACATTGCTCGCAGTCCCAAGGATCAAGACTCGGATCAAAGACGGAATAAAAAGTTAAATTTTTCATTTTTTACCAATCTACAGTGAAGTTTTTGTAGATTTTTATACACAAATGCAGGTTTAAATTTGACAAAGAATGCAGTGGCTACTAGGTCAGTCTGATAATTGGAATGTTTTATAATCCGGTGTGCTAATACATAGTGGGAAGAACAATATTTCAATTCAAGAGGAAGAGGATAGACACAAGAATTGCTCTTCTGCCTTCCAAGAGATGTGAGAAAAAGCTTCAAGGGGTAGGTTGGGTGGTTTGCTTTCACAACCTTCCAGAGTGGTAACTCTTATTGTGAGAGAGAGGGAGGATCTCTAACCCACTCGGAATACTAAGCAGATCTGACCTCTATCTACCGAGTGTTTCATAAACCTCTCTCTTACCTTTTTAAGTCCTAACTTTAGCAAAAGTTTAAGAAGTGTAAAACAGCGTAGGTTTACAATACTACACTACTGATTATTGAGGACGACTGAGGTCTCAGGTACTGTTTTACACTTCTTAAAATTTTAACATAGTGACCTCAATGGAGTTTCGTAATGTATTTTAAAATATCAACTTTAGCAATTAATTAACAATTCTTATTTATAAATAAATGTTTTAATTTGTATGAGTTTCATCCGTGTTTTTTTCTTTGTCTTGCATGAAAAGTACTGACTCACTTGCATCATCAATTCTGTGCAAATATTCCCCTACCATTCCCCTGTATGATTTAGCTGTAAACATTATTAATCTTATTCTCCACTTTATTCTTAACATACCCACTGGGCGCTTTCCAACTGGTTTTCCTATAGGACACTTCCTCCTCTTTCATTCCCTATTCGTGACATATGTCCTGATTATCGCAGTATATGAGACTTAACTGTTCCTATGATAATAAGTTTTCACTTCTCCTTGGTTTAAAAATTTCCCAGGCACTTTAGTCTCATTACTCGGAATGTTTTCTAATCTCTTCAAGTAAGATGTCATGTTTCGCATCCATAGAATGTAAAGAGATCTGTCTCGGTGTTATAGGGATTAAGTTCCTTGTCTCTGGTTCCGAGACTCCACATTTCAAACTCGCTCTAGTCGATGGATTTTTTTAAGATTGAAAAATCCAACGGTTGTGTCCGATTGGGACTTTAATCCGGTGGGTCCTGAGTCTGAATTTTTTGGAGCTCGTAATAGAACTACAAGCCTAAATTCCCATCGAAGTAATATCTTAGTAGTCTCTTTGAGGCGATGATGTAACCACTTGTCACTCACTGTCATTTATACGGAAATAAGCTGAACTTGAATAGATTAAATAACTTGTGCAAGGGAGCATCCTTGCCCAATGTGGGGATGTACCAGTTCAGAGGGACAGGCCTGCAGTGTAACTGGAAGATACATTTTTTGTACAGTATTTTAGTTTAACTTTTTTTTACAGATGACTATCATACATAATACCTTGCGTTTATAGACTTGAGCCTATTTTAATCTCTTTCTGCATCACTTCCTGTTGTAATTATTATTGTTCTAGGTATTTGTATGAAAAATGCTATACCTCAATTTATTTATTCTATAACATTAGGTGGGAGAATAACATTTAATGTTACTCCAGGATGGTGAATATACAGAGAGTGATTGGAAAATATTGGTTCATGATAGAGATAGAGGATGTAGGGAGAGCTTTCTAATTTTGTGATGCTCTCAAATTTTCGGTTTCGATAGTGGCAACGAGTTAGTTAGTTGTTAAAAGAAATTACTGAAATTTTGTTCGCAATGTAAGAATCCTTTAGTTATGGCTTTCATGTATTATATATGATGATTATAATAATAATAATAATAATAATAATAATAATAATAATAATAATAATAATAATAATAATAAATAATAATAATAAATAATAATATAAAACAACAATAATAATAATAATAATAATAAAATGTATTATTATTATAAAGTAAAAGAACAAGAGTGTAATACTTTATCTTGAATTGTTTGAATTAAAAGAATGTTGAACAGGAACGCATTTTATTAAAATATAGGCAGGTAAAGTAGTTTTAATGAAGTAAAAGTAAAACTAATATGTCGTGCATGGTTAATGAACTTTTTAAAAATAATAAGCGCTAATATTAGTGATGCTTATTCCAGGTTCTTCTAAACCATGTTCATGAGGTTATTGTTTTGAAGTAATGTTATTACTAGGGCAAGGATTTTAATGCACAATCAAATACAAGAAAATGCGTTATAAAATGCAATAATGCACTAACAATTACAAAAAATGAACGAAAATTAAAAAATGCAATTTGATATTTATTAAAATTCACATTTCAAACAACTGCTGTAGATTGTCAAAAGAGAAAGATTGTTAATTGTCTCTTAACAATGACTTGTTCATCGGGAAACTCATTTCTTCTTCTACCGATACTAAAGGTGAATATTTAAAATAAACCACATCACTGGATTGTAAGTCGCCTGGTAGTTCTCCTACAGAAGAAAATTTCACCTGACAGAACATCAGCTATTGAACATAGCATATCAAAGCCTTTATTTTTACTCAAAACCATTATCGTCTTCTTCAATACAGTATTTTCAATTTCCCCACTCACTTTTTCTAGATCACTTACTACAGTTTTCACTAGTTCCTTTGCTCCACTAATTGAACTCCTGAAGTATCTAAACGAGTAATAGCACCAGATAGATTTCCAAAATTTGATTCTGTATACAAGAGTTTACCTATCAATACTTTGTTGGAGAGAAGATCCCGTGAAATTTGAGGCATGGAGCATCGCTGCTGTCAAACGTGTCAATGATATTTTTCACCATCCTTATATGCTCGCTGTAATATTTGCATCATTCTAGCCAAGTCCTCCCACCTTGTTAAAACTGGAGAAGGTGATAAAGAAACTTGAGGAGCTACAGACTTGAAATGTGCCACTTGCGAAGGCGCTTTCAGGAACATCTTCACACATCTTATAAGCTGGTCGACTTCAGATAACTGATTTTGAACTTCCTCTGCCAGTCAATGTACAGCTTGTGCTAGACATGTTACATGCATCATTTTGGAGTAAAGGCCTTGCAGACAAGTAGCATCTTCTATCATGTATGATGCAGGAAGAATAGTACGTTGTCATGTAGAATATCACTGGGGCATAAGAGACTCAAAGAACTATCAAACAGTTTACTAATCGTTGAAAATTCACTTTTTCCAGATGTTGACAGTTTATTAAGAAAACATGACCTGAAACATTGCCGTCCATTATGCCTACCACAACTTTAGCTACAGCGTTATTGCAGATCTGCAATTTTGTCTATGCTTACCCAGATTTTTTCCCATTCACTTTTGCCCAAATATTCTGTTATTTTATTTCGTAGTATTTTCCCAAATATTGTTTTTCTTAGTGTCTATCAGTCGGATATAACGTTTCCATTATTTTCTTCTAGGAACTCCCGGAATTTTGATTACAGTATTTACTTTCATAAGTGGAGTATCAGCAGAAATAAGAGCCTTGCAGATTCTGCAAAAAAAGGGGGAACCTAAAGTACGTGGTTGGCCAAGTAGCATTTGTTGAAACACTTGAATCCGTTGAATACCTATTTCATGTTTCCATCTAGTCACGTGTTGATCGCCAGAAAACTTTTTTTTAGCTCCAACTCTGATGACGCATATTTTAAAATGCAATATTTCACCATCCGTTCTAAACACTTCTTCCCCATACTGTGAATATCTTATTTTTTTTATTTCCCTATGGCTTCACTATACTATATATGCTATACTAATGAAATATGTAACTACAATGAGCTGATGTTATGACATCTGTCGTTATTGGTTATAATAACAAGTGCTCCAATTGGCTAAAATAAAAAGTACTCTGGTGGTCAAAATAACAAGTGTTATGATTGGATAATGAAGTTCAAGTCAAATTTTATAATAGTAGAGAGATTAAAATTAAATTGTGTTTAAAAATTTACATTTCCTTGGAAAAACGCATAAAATGCCAAAAAAAAGTGGTTGAAATAAGCAGTAATATGCTAAAAAAGTCCACAAAAATGCAGTATCCCAAAAAAAACCAACAGAAAATTGAATAAATGCAACCGCAAAGTTGCCTGTTTAAGATAATTTTCCGCCAAAACACATTTATAACTAATTGAGCATTGTATAGCTCTCATAGAAAATTTTGAACTCTAGCAAGAGCCATTTAATTATTTCGGACTTGATAATCACTTATGTGATAATATTGTATGTACTGATTCCTACTGTATGAATAAAAACAATTTACATTTATTTTAACGGCCAGTATTCCAATATTGCATTTACACGTAATGAGAATGATGTTATAATCGTTCTGCATCATTACGTTAAGCGCTGTATGAGGGCGTTTACACTGATGATGCGTATTAGTATGGGTTATTTAATTTATGTATCAATCAGCCTAGAGTTAAGGTAATGCGTATAGACCTACACTGTTGATATTGTATCATAATATAAATAGTGTTTGTCTGAACAATTCACTTATTATTGATATGTGTTTATATATTGTATTGTTTTCTAATACTTCATACATATTACATTATGAAATGTGCATGTTAAATGAATAATGTTTTCTAAATAAATCCATTTTTATCATACAAGTACAGCACACACGAAAAGTAAATTAATAAAAATAAGAAAAAAAAGGCATGCTATAACAATTTTGTGAAATCAATTTTTGTATTGCTTAGTGTAAAAAATGTTGACAGACATCCATCAATTTGCACACTAAATTTTTATTTTGAACTGTAATACTTTTTAAAAGGCATATACATGACTAATAATAGGCCTACACCTATGTAACTGTAAACAATATTTTTAAAAAGTGGAACAATAGCGAAGAATATAAATAATTTGTCTCATATAACATGCCTTGGCCTAATACTTGGAAGGAAGAAGAAGATATTTTCATATGAATTATTCATATTGTAAATGTAAATGTAAATATATATATATTGTATAAGTATATATATATATATATATATATATATATATATATATATATATATACTAGTACAGTCATTAAGTTCTGAGACTTTATGCCTGAGGGTAGGCACCCACAAGAATCTGAATGTCTCACAAGATGCCGATAACTAGACGTACACTTAAATAGAATCACATCCTCCCTCAAAATAGTCGCCTTCCTGGGACGAGAGACTAACTGACAAGGTACCATACCACGGCGCCACCTATGCTCTATAGCGTAATAATGCGCTCAGTCTCAAAACGTAATGACTGTACCGCGTATATTAAAATTATCATAGGCCAAATTTAGAAATAATAAATATATATACACTTTTATTTCACGAAAGCAAAAAATAAGAGAACGAATTTTACAAACTGATGAACAGTGGATCTCCTAACTCCGTTGTCTATTACAATGACCTCTGAATTGACAAGCGCCTGATGTTTATATCTTTATGTTTATAAAATTGGAGTAGGCCTATATGTACTTCATGTACGAAAAATATACGATTCACATAATAAATAAAACTCTTACATACCTGCAGTGAGGCAGAAAATGTGTTTCCGTTTTTAGGGCAGTTCTTGTAAACCATATCTAAAATTTTCTGAGCTCTGGATATCATTATAACATTAAAAAATCACACCGATTTGACAATCCTCACTATTTATTTTAGCGCCAAACCAAAAATACTCAGTTATGCATCAACAATATAAGAGCGGGAACATTTGCCGCTAAGCTGCGTGATGCAAACTTTAGATTAGTATTTATGAAGATCTAGTTTTATAGCCGTTTGTTACAAAACACAGAATCTCTGATAAGGCTGATGGCGTTTACATTTTTCTTTAATGATGAGGCAATATTTAAAGATTTGGCGCTGAAGGTGTGCGTACGTCATGAGCCAGTGCAACAGATGATATCGAAATCTCAATTTTTTAATAGCGCTTAGCCGGTTGATGCATAAGACCGTCCACTTAAACAATTCCAAGGTGTCCTGTTTTAATCCTTGCTATACGTTTCTGTTATTTTCCTTTCAGTCTCATTCTGATGGATTCTCCAGGGTTCATTGCTTTATACAAGTTGTGTTGTGGTTGGTTATTTACATATTTTTCTAGTCTTTGTTTTAAATTTTAAATAGATCCCAGTGAAAGTAATTTTTTCTATTTCTGATGTTGTGTATTTGCTCCCCTCTTTTGCCAAACTGTGTGCTATTTCCTTACCTTGAATACAAACATGTGATGGAATCTACTGTAAGTGTATTTCAGATATTTGTGATGTTTTGAGTTATTGTTGCATCAAGAACATTTTGGTAGCTCTGAAGTTGGATTGCGGTTTTGGTATCTTTGAGGATGCAGAAGTATGTTGAGACTGTATTTCTTGCAGTGGATTTTAAAGCACTATCTATAGCAATGGTGGTTGGAAGTATTGATAGTGTAAATTATAGAACAAATACTACATTAATGCAATTATTTTTTTTTCTTTTATAGGTAAGTGTATCCTTGAATCCAGATCTATGCCGTATATAAAGTTGGTAAGTTTTTATAGATTAATTAATTAAAATATTAAATAAATAAAATAAAATTACTTTCGAAAATACTATGCTAGTTGGAAATTTCTGTTAATTCAAATCAAACACCCAAAATTGAATAATTCAGACCCAACAATTTGTTTTCTGCCAAGAAAAATTGAAAGGCTTTGAATGAAAGTAAATGCGCACAAATGTGCAAATTGTTAGTAAATTTAGTCTAAGCAAAACTTGTTAAACGATAATTGTCTTTCCGCACACTTCTCGACGTGATATCGTTCACATGGATTGTTGCACAGTTCGCATATGCATTCTTGGTTTGGCTCGTGGAATCTCTTTGTGCTGCAAACCTTGTGGCGAAAGCCATGGATTGCATATCGTGTTAGGATGTGCCTCATCTCGTAGTTTGGTCGTGTCCACTCTCTCGTACACATAGCCTCTGTTGTGTAGAATTCGCTGCAGATATCATTCCTCTTCTCCTGTAGTCCTTGCATTGTTGTCTCATATGCGCAGGTGTTCGGTAGGAATAGCTGCCGTCTAATGTCTTCAATGAAGGTTTCTTTCATTAAGATGTACGTCATTCTTGAAGGTGCTGTTTTTCCAACTATCAGAACTCTTTTCATGAAGCGTGCTTTTATGTTTCTTTTTTGTCAAGTCTCTGTTCGTGGGTTTGTCCCATATTATGTTAATTCCATATGTTGTTATGGGAGTTATGACTGTCTTGAAGAGCGTCATTGCTGTTTCTGTTGATAATTGGTGGAGATTTTTGATGCTTTATATCGCTCTTATTGCAGATGAAACCTTCTGTTGCACATGTATTCTGTAGGATTTAATTGTTGTTTGTAGGGTGATGCCTAGGTAGGTGAATTGCGATACGTTTAGTGGCTCACCAAGGAGCATTAGCCTGTCATTTTCAGTAGGTTTTCCTCCTTTTCTGAAGATCAACTGTTTAGTTTTCTGATGGTTTATTTGCAGGCAGTTCTCATTTGCCCATTTTTCAAGTCTATTTAATGTGCATTGTAGTTCATCTTTGTTTGATGATCCCAATACCATGTCATCAGCGTACATTATGATCGATGTCGCACTACCTTTGGTGATATCCAAAGTATCAGCTGTCATGATGTTGAAGAGTAGTGGGCTGATGGGGTTCCCTTGCTGTACCCCATTTGTTTGCTTTATTTTCTTTGATAGTGCGACCTCGTCGTACAGTTGAAGATAGTTGTGATCCAGGATGCTTGTCACAATCGTTGTTAATGGGCTCGCCTGAGTTTTTGAAGGAGTAGGCCTACATCTCTGTTGATGAGATCGAACGCTTTCTTGTAATCAATGAACACTGCGAAATACTTATTTCCATTATGTCTTAATGTGTCTTCAATTGAGTGAATGAGGTAGTTCACCGCTTGTAATGTGCCTCTGTCCTTTCTGAAGCCAAATTGGCATTCCGGAATGTGTCTACCCGCTATGTTCGTGATCCTGGTTGTTAAGATATTTGAGAAAATTTTGAACGCAGAGTTTTCAAGAGCAATGCCGCGGAATGAGTCTGGGTTGTTGGTGTCCCCTTTCCCTTTATGCATGATCTTTATTACTGATGTTCTCCAGGCTTCTGGGATTTTTCCTATGTTTATACATTTGTTGTATAAATTGTGCCATACGTCTTCCATTAGATGCAAGGAGTCTTTCAGATGTTCAGCATAGATGCCGTCGGGACCCGCTGCTTTCTTGTTCTTAGCCGATATTATGGCGTTGTTTATCTCTTCTTTAGTTATGTGTTCTGGGTGTTCAGTAATTGTTCTGGTATGTGTTTCTTGTGATATAGTTCTTTGTTGGTGGTTTAAAGGACATTGGAAGTGATTTTCCCAATCTTCCATGGATAATTCACTCGCGGTCATTGGTCTTGATTTCCTGAGAGTGTATTTTACATCTATGTTTGTAACTTAGTTCATTATTTCACATATACCACTCATCATAGTATGTACTCCTCGAAAGAGGACCCTGAAACACCGGACTTCCCCTGAAAGGCTTTGTGATCCATTTTTTTTTGTTTCACAAATTACAAAATGCTGAGGATTATTGGGCCCGTAAGGTTCATCAACATGTAATATATATTATTCTTTGTCACTAGTAGTGTTATTCTCATTGTCTATTGTTTATCTTTTATTGGTTGTGCTCAGTTTAAATCAACACAGTTTTATACAGAAATGTTACATTGTGAGCGTACTGTGCAATCACTTGTTTTTTATTGAGGTTAGTTTTAAAAGTAACTAGGCTATTATAAATATTATCTAACGAGGTAAAGTAGTAAACAAGGCCTTAAGGCCTTAATTATGACAGGTACAATAATGTTAATTTTATTTTCAAACTTTAAGCTTGATCTCTATTGTTAAAAATTATATATTTTCTCAGAAGCTTTCCTTGAATAGAGCTTACAGTTACAAAGTACAGGTTTTCTCAGAACATATTCTTAGTAGATTACTGGTCATGTATGAAATATTTTACATTAATTTAATGCAGGTTTTGTAATTATGGCTTTATTATGTTCATATATAACTTCATACTGAATATTTTAAAGTAGGCCTATTTCTTTTAATCCAACAAACAACACTCTTAAGGAAAAATCACTATGTTAAATTATGCACGAGGATTTTTTAACATCTGCTAAAATATATAAATATAAGCCAGATATACCATCGCCCTGCATATATATTTATATATAGGATATTAGAATATTACATATTCCACAGCTAGTTTGTATTTTTTATTGACTGTATAATGTAGTGAAAACTGTCAGTTCTGTAGGCTCTAATAAGCTATATATAATAATCAGAAATTAACAGACGAAATATAAACTGTATAACTTAGGTAATTTCAAAACACTCTTAGAAGTAGACAAGCGACAAAATTCCAAATTTATAATTCAATTATCCATCTGCAGCAAGAACGATCATCGGTAGAGCATGTCTCACTACGATTAGGCTATATAGGCATTATTTTCGGGAAGCTCCTTTCACGCTGATGATGTTAATGGTGGTTATGCTATGATGTAATAATTATTATCGTTATATAAAATTATTTTATTGTAATTATCTTAATTTATGTAGTTCTATATACCGAGTGCTAAAATAATGTTCCATAAGTGTGCAATAAAGTATGGTTCTAATTATTTTAACATTATTCGATTGACTAAAATATATTGACGTATATTTATTTAAGGAAACTGTAAATGCCTATATTTTATTATTATATAGGCCTATAACAACTTTAGTAAAAATTATGTTTTACTGCAATTATAATAATTGACTTCCGTCCAGAACAATGTTTAACCCTAATTTTTTCCCCGAAATTGAGTTTTACATGTAAAAGGCATTTAATGGCAAATGGGACATTTTTCTAAGTAAATATCAACTTTGAAAAAATATAGTTGCAGCCTTGTTCAAGACAACTGTTTAATTCAGGTTCACCTGTAATAGCAAAGTAGGTCATTCCAGATTCCCTTAAATTTCAGTCAAAACGTGTAAATAAAAAGCCTGGTGTAACCTAACCATTCGTTAAAGGAATCCAATGTACTGTCGATCACAGCAGTTTATATGAATACAAGTTAGTAGTATTTAAAACTCATCAAGTATGTGTTTTAGTAAATTCTTCAGTTGATTAAATATTTTTGCACATCAATATAAATTCTCAGAAATACATAATTGTAGAGAGAAATTTGGTGGTTACTGTACCAGGAACGAGTATGTATCAAGTGAAGTGGCCTGAGGACTGGTTCCGTTTCCAGGCAACGGGACTCCCGTTACCGTAGTAACACTCCCCCAACTTCTCTTTTTCTCAAAATTACCAGAGTACTTTGTAAGTAAAACCAAGCCCTCTTTCTATATATCTAAAAAATCAATTAATTATAAACAAAACCCCATTTCCTCGTAATATTGAATATTCTTAATTAAACAGTTTAAAACTTGTCTACAATATGTAAAGCGTGCATTTATCATATGATTTTATAACGAAAATAAGTTTGTGTGCTTCCTGGCATTATAAAGCTGTGTATTCTGTTTAGAATATTCTGTTAATTGAATAGAGATTTCTCTTAAAACAAAGATTTCTCTTTTCGTTGGGATATTAAATTTTCGTTTTCGTTTAGTTTAACGTTTCCTTTTTGTGTACGTTTACGTGTCCCAAGTCAGTGAGGAGATGATCACATAGGCCTACATATATTTTTTTTACCACACAAGAACATTAACAGACTCCCCGGATAAGTGATTACCTCAATTCCAGCTCCCTCCCCCTACAAGACAATACACACTCTCAATAAACAGTATGGTATAAATTATTATGATGACCAGATGGTGTTCGGGGTCCATTTGGAATTTAAAGTTTCGCAACATTTGTCTAGCAAGATATGAAAATCCGCGAACTAATCTCATCCAAGAAACTTGCCCCGACCGGGGATCTCCGGGTCTGCTGCTTCCGAGGCATAGTTATGGAGAGTAAATCTGAAGGTAAAAGGGGTGTGGGTAGACTAGGACTGCGGGAGCACATCAATGGAAAATTACAATGGAAAATTATATATACAAAATAATACATATAGTATATATTTCTAATATGGATTATTATGAAAATGTTCTGATATAAATGAAACAGCAGTAATTTTTAATTAACAGAGAATGATATGTTGTTTGATATCATATTGTATACGGAATTTAATCACAATGAACTGAGGTATGATTACACAGTCCAGGTTCATATATATGCCGGCAATTTTATTATATGCATTTGTGTTCTCATTATATGAAATGTTTAAGGGGTGACGTTTTGAAATAGCAGTACAAACTAACCAATAATAAAAAACTATATATCTAATCCTAATTGTTTAACATTGTTATTGTTTGGGTTAATTAAGGCTAATATAATCATAATTTTTTATATTTCTATATTTAAGTCAGTCAGTCAGTCTGAATATTTTGTTAATAATTGCTGCAAGTCACTACTGGTACGCATTCATTAAAACCACATATGGTTGGGTTATTAAATTTTCAGGACACTTAACTCACTATGTAGCAGATTCAATAAAATAGTACTTCACAAATCATATTTTTATATAATAGTTTGTATGAAAAATATTTTTTTCGAGGTTGAAATTCAATCTTAGTTTATTATTGAAATAAAAGAGACACAACAATGAAACTACTGGGGCAGATTTTTATATATAATGAGTGTTCGTACTTAAAATAATTTCTCTTTCTTATTTACTATAGATGATGAGATAATAGTACCTCAATGCGATGTCCAAACTTCAATTATCTAATTGTTAATTCAGGTTGAATTTTTTATGGTACCATATAAATTTAAATGCGCCCTTAATTAAACACAGCAAATATTAGTATTGTCAGGTAATTCGAATCCGACGTACAGTTGTTTTGATTATTTTTTCCACATCCGACTCACATTAATTATGAACAGTAAGCGCAGACCGTTGAAAATTAAGTAAACATTCATATGTGCACTATATAGCCTAACAATAAAATATAGAAGAAACCTTTATTGGTTAGTATATTGCTGCACAATACATCTTACTGAAAAGGTACCTTTTATTTTTATTTCAAGTAGTGAATTCCACGTAAAATTTGACTTAATGCATGAAAATTAAAATTTCTTCCCTATTTCCCAATGTGGTATATGGACTACTAAAACATTTTCAGGTGCCTACATCCCATTGTATAATATGAACGAACTCACACATAACAAATTATTGTTATTTATTTAAATTAAAACTCTTATATCACGCGGAAGCGTTAATTGTTACATCAGTAACCTTTATTTTGTATAATTAGTGACTTAAGTTGATTAGAACACGAAACTCAAAAATCTATTTTGTAACTCCTTGTTGAAATAAAATTAAAAATTACACAGAGATTAATTTACTCTCACTCTGTAAAATATGATGCCATTTTACAATTGCGTCACTTATATCGTTATAAAATTGTAAATTTTACGTACAAATTATTGAATATAGAAATTCCATATTTCCAATTAAAGGTATTGAAACATAGGCCTACATATAAATGTTTTCAACAGAAAAAGTAGTGTCCTACTATCTGAAGTCTAAAAACAAATTAAAATGTTATTTTATTTTGTTGGATTTATTACGTCAGTTACCATGGAATTACCAGTGATACAATATTATGAACTAAATGATTCTAAGTGCCCTGATATCACTGCGCTGCGTAAGGAAGCATGGATACAATTTAAGAACATAAAGAATGTCATGTAAGTCGACAGAATTTTCTCTTTTGTCGAGTGTTCTTATTCAGTTAGAGCTTGGTTACTCTTCGAATTAGTACTGAAGCGAATATTGTATACGTTAATTTCACAAACTTTGCATTATTAGCGTTTTAAAAGCTTTATTGATTTTAATTAAGTAAAAGTAAATTAATTGTAATATTACTTAAACGCATATTTCTTATTTGCAAAAATACAAAAAAACAACATATTATGTTGGGCTTTTATGAATAAACACCATATGGATAAATTAGGCATACCTTATAACTGTCCACAGTTATCCAAAGTGAAAGTTTAACTTTGAAGTTTATGACAAAGAAATAATAAACCCTAACCGAATTGTGATTTAACTAATAATTTGAGATAGTTAAAAAAATTAATGTAAATATTAATAACTGTTAGATTGTTAACAGTAGGTTGTAACTGTTAGGATATATGTTCGACATTCATCGTTTCTTTCTTAATTATGATACCTTAGGCCTATATTGTAATAATTATTGTTTTCTTTTTTAATATATCGTTATTATTTATTTCCGCAATTAGTTATTTAATGCTACTGGCACCCTAGCTAAAATTCCTGGCGGTTCCAGAAGGGTTTTGACAATACCTGAATATTTCGAATTTTTTCTCGGGGTTCTCCCATTAACTCTATCCATTACTCCTTCCCTTCATGCCATTTTATTTCTCTTTATTAATTTAATATCACCCTCACCTCATCTAATGTTAAGAAAAAAGAGTATGGTTGGTAAACTGCAAGTTAAAAATATGTGGTTTTGGGGGATCCACTGGGGTCCTACCAGGGTACTGCAATAACAAAGGGCGGAATGGGTCAACGGAAGGGCAGACTTTCACTCCACTCATCTCTATAATATTGGGGTAGCGGAATACATATTTCAGACTTGGTGCCCGGGCAGTCTGCTAAAGAAAAATTGTCCAATTAAGAGTTTTCGAATATAATTATCGCGTTTCATTTATATTTGCACTTAGTTATTTAGTTAAGATTTTTCTTGTATCGTTAGGTACGCAACGTGGGATTTTCTGAGTTCGGATTTCTCTAGAAGGATAAGAAAATGGTGGATATCGTGTAGTAGATTTATAACACTTAAAATAACCTCAAATGTAAAATAAGAGTCTCTCACAATAATTTGTCGAAACTTTCACATCCTTATTTAAATTGCGAGCCATTAAATACATCGTTAAATAAATGTATTTCCTATCTGTTACTTATTCTAGAGGTGCACTTACTATGAAACAAATAATTATTAAAGTGAACGTTACTTCTGTTAGTTTTTGAATTCTTGAAAAATACACATCACAATTTTGACATAACCTGAAAAGAAAGAATTGCACCTGTGCGATTATTTTTTAGCGTAGTTATGGTAATGCAAGCCAAAGTTTTGAGAATTTGTTAAACCGATATGATAAAAACCATTACTATACAATATAAGTTTTTTTAAGTGGGTAGAAAAATGTTTTGGGGCTTAACAGACATTTTTTCAAATTTTGGATTACTCATTGTTCTACACTCACAGTCATGAATCAGGATCATTATCAACGCCATCACCATATGCTCTCTCTGGCTGGAGTTTACTGTAGACACGATATTGTTTAGGAGAGATGTAGGGCAGCATGCTCTAGAGAACTTTGTCTTTGGCAGCGGTAATATTACTTCATTCCGGATATAGTTTTTTCAAGTTCTGGACTGTTATTATGTTGGACAAATGATTTTCCTTTTGGTGCCTGTCGTCTTCATAGTAATTTTAACGTGCTCCTATTATGCAAGTGAGAAATAATGGGTACTGTGTTGGACTAACTCGGGTTTCTTCTTTTCCACCTTCACAAGAACAATCTTTCGGAACTCGGTGTCTTCTGTCCTGACTGAGTAGTCTGTTTCCTACCAATGCAAGATGCTGCTCGAAGATCGAAAAAACTCATCTTTCACCATTTTACTACACGAAAAGAATTTTTCACTCGTTGATTCTGAACCAGTCGGTACCAATCTTCTTGAGTGAACACATAATCTTTCGTATTTTCTTTTCTATTTTCACCAAAGACACTATCACATGGTAAAAATATGTGAGCTTATAGTAGGTAATAATATTCAATGACATCGAATACCGCTATCATAACTAAAAATAATACAGCATATACATTATGTTATTCTTGTTTTGCGCAGTACATGATTCATAAAAAATGCTGAGTTTTCTCTTACTTAATACATTTTCTGGATTATTGAGGGCCTTTAATAAACAATATGAGAAGCACTCCTCGAAACTACGTTTTCAGGTCACATGCACATTAGAGCACCTTGTTACTGCAGATGTGCACTCCAAGGTTGTAAACCCACAACAAGCATAAATAAAACGCCACTACAGTGAAGATTTTATACTTACTTACTTACTCACTGGCACTATCGAACCCGTAGGTTCATGACCGCGCGGACACAAGCTCTCCATAAATCCCTATCCCCAGCCAATGCTCTCCAATCATTCCCTGTATAATCTACTTCCCTCAAATCATAGTTAATGTTGTTCTCCCACCTCATTCTTGGTCTACCAACTGGGCGTTTTCCCTCTGACTTTCCTACAAGAAGCTTCCATGCACGTCTTTCATTCCCTATACGCGCAACATGTCCTATGCGTTTGGTAATTATTTCTATAGATCTGATGTTATCAAACAGTCTTCACTGCGTGACTCTTCACTTCATTATGTGAAAAGATTGTAGGCCTGTGTAGCATGACACTGATGAAAACGAATTATCTAGTACTACGAAAGTCTTCTTCTTTAGACAGCTCATACTTTGCATGTGTCTGTATATAGCATATTGAAGCATATAGTTTTGTATGTAGTATATGCAGTACTTTTCAATCCACTTTTGTCATTTTGTTCCTTATATAATCTGTACATCTCATTTACTGATTTCACTGATTGAATATGCTTCTTGGTAGAATTCTTTATAGTGTAGTGATCTTAAAAAAGGGAAATTTGTTCAATTACTCTATTTTCAAGTTCCGAATACATCTCATTCCGCTTCCCATGCTGCGATTTTGTCGATATGCGTAGAATATGTTGTTTTGTTTGTTATTCACATTGTTATCACTATCGCTGCACTCATCAAGCTGACCCTCAGAATTTTCTATTTCACTTTCCTGTCCCCTCATAGCTATCGAAAAACGTCTTTTCGAAATTCCGAAGATGGAACATACCCTTACAGACGTACCTTCTTTCTTCACGCAATAAATTAATATAACATTTCGCATACTCACTTCACTGACTCTTCTTTTGTCACCGTATGCTCTTTCACATGAATTACGAGTTATAAGACTAAATAAATATGAATTTTGGAGGTTGTAGTCAGAAATCTTATAGAACTCAGTGAAAAGATTCTTTCTCATCTGATTTGAGCGTGTGAAAACCACAATATTTGATTTTAGACTTGACCGACTTCGTTACGCTGTTGCACCCTTTTCCTTTCCGTTTCGCAGGTACAATCGTGTTTGTTTTAGAGCTGGTATGTTCAAAACCTAGATTTCCTATAACTTTAGCTTGTTTATTTCTCCAATTTTCCTCATTTCTCTTCGATTTTCTTGATTTTTCACAGCTACGGAACTGAGCCACATTCCGGGTCCGCCATGTTGTCAACCGTAATCATCTGACTATAAGCACGTCCGCTATTGGCTGGAGGGAAATACAATTCGGCATATTACATCATTGAACAGCAAAAATGCGATTTTCCATTTTGCGTTTATCTAAACACAATAAAAATCAAGTGAAGAGACTACTTTGAATAACAACAATATTAAATATCCACAATATAATATAATATATATATTTTTTTAATGTGGTATACCCAAATATCGCTCTATAGGCCTCAATTCTTGCCAGTTCCTTGTCGATTCACAGTTATAACAAATTTACACATAATACATTAAATAAACAATTGTTTTGTTGAAATATGTCAATTCTCTCTTTATTTGACTTTAATGTACTGACACTGTACATTTAATGTAGGCGCATTTCCTAATTGCATAAGTATACAAGATAGACCATAACATTGTCGACAACATTTCACAGATTATTCATCGATTTTTTATTGATGTTCGGATACAGTTGTAGTAATTTTCATAGTATGGTGGTTTTATGGGCATTTTATACTAGAGAAATATAAAATAATAGTGCGCACAAGCTTGTTTGGCCCTTCGTGTCTATTCCTGTTCCACAATTGTAAATCAATATGTAAGCCTACTATATCACTAGTTTCACTGAAAATTGTAATCTTCTTTTATTTGAATAGAATAAAAATTAATTTTTATACAATTATTATTCTATATAGCCTTGGCACTTCATGTTCACTCATGTATCTTTCACTCGCATGTTAAACAGCATTTTAATTGTTGCCTTCCAAATCACCACTGACTTCACTTCCAATTCACTATTTTCTTCATATCCGGACTCACAACTCGTAATTACAACTGCAACTGGAACTCTTCGCTCACTTCGCTTCAAACTCATAACTACAACTCTTTGCTCGCTGCAGTCTCCAGTACCGTTTTAAACAAACCGGTAAAGACGAGCCAAATGATTCCACAGAGGCTGAGAAGCGTGAGATTGAACTTGAAGCTTCACCCTGACGATTCTGGATGGTTCGCTGTGCGCCGCCTTCTACCCCTGCTATCGAAATGCTCCGTTCTGACCAAAATGGATCATCTCGCGACACGCTCCACCCCAGATGTATCCAGAAATCTAGCCAAGGGCTACCCGTCAATCGAAACGTCAACTTCACCCAAATATATCCACATTTCGTCACACACGATTACACTCATGAACATAAAAAAGGCATAAATATTCTCTTTCTCTCTCATAATTATTCACTTATCTCCATATATCTCAGTGCAATAGCTAATAAGACGTCATCCTTTGTGCATTAAAGTTAAGCCTATAAATCAGTATTTAAAAAACAGTTGCGTGTACGCGCGTGCGCTCACACACACACACACACAGTAAAGTTATTGTGCTGTTGATGTGTTAAACGTGTAGCATGTCTTAGAAACGTGACGTAATGGGTTCTGATAGATTACAAGAGGAAACAATGTAATCAAATAATCATCTCTTGAAGTTAGGTACTGTTAAAATAATAAACTGCAAAACAAAGTCACAGTTAATGAAACAAAACCAATGACAAAACTTTTATTTGTTAATGTCTGTACTGTACACTCTTCAATATTAGAAGTATTGTTTGTTAGTTTAAAGCGACTGTTAATTTCTACTTTATTTTTATTTTGTAACCTATCAGAACTCGCCACGGTTCTAAGGATGTGCTGGATGCCCAATACATCAAAATATTATTATTAATAATCACCGGAGACCAAGGGTTCCTTATTTGAACATACTGAGCAACCCGTAAACATTTGTCGATAGATTTCTGTTCACCCAAGTAGAGTTGCAAGTTTTACTGTCCGATTGGTTTGAACTGTACTAAACGCCTCTTGGGGCATTCGTACTTGCAGGTATGATACAAGATCCCACTGCTATGATGTATTTGATTTCAACTGCTTGATGTTGGCTGAGTGTTTGTTTATATAGTATTTCACTGCCTACGTATTCCCAGAAGTCATTATGTATTTAATGGAACAAATGAAAATTGTTTCTGAGTAGCGCCTTAATGGAGAAACCTTTACAAAATCGAAAAGTAGTTAATTTTTTTTATTTCAAAACATAAACATGTTTAAATTTGAATTAAGAGAAATAAATTATTTACCTATATTTATATAGGCATAATATAAGAGAAGTCATTCACGCAGGAAGTACCTAATCTAATTTATGGTCCGATTTTGTTAGTTTGCGGAATGTATATTTTTTAATAATTTGATTGTATAATTATAAATTTAATTTCGTGGAAACAAACGTTCCACCCGGTAGAATGTTGGAAATATTCCCACTAAAACTACAGTTTGTCGGTTAAACCCCACTCTTAATGGTCCAACAACGGCTGATTAATGACTTGATATTACGTCATAATCATTCATACAAGTGTTAGGCCAAATTAACTTTACGATCCCATAAAGGAGGAATTTTCCTTCCATCGCTTTTTAGGGACGTACCAGAGATCTCTTCCATGAAGTTGGTAGTGAAGCATTACTTTTGGGATTCTAAATGAGATTCTAGATGATCTCATCCTCCCGCTTTAAGTGTCTCATTCAGTTGTATATAATAGAGCACTGGTTCCAGACCAAGTGCTTTCATTGTTTCTTCGGTTGACGAATAATATAACCGGGTAAAAAATAACTAATCGTGTTTTGAGTTTCATCACGCCATATATGACCAACGTGAACAAGTGGTAGTTTGCCGCGAAAAGGATTTTGATTCGTATATTTCTCAAACATCATATCCAAGCGGAACAAATTTGAAGGAGGAAAAATAAATGCTATTGGTTGTTATTTACCACGTTACCATAGTAACCAAACAAACACATCGAACCAAAAACGAAACACGTTGCGCAGATCACGTTATGCATAGTGCACGTTGTACATAGAGCCAGATATAAAGAATATGCCGAACGTAAGATTTTCAAAGCTATAATAGAATTAATATGGAAACATTGAAATTGTAGGAAATACATAAAACATTCTGTATAGCGAAAACATGTTTTTTCTTGATTAGGCCTACTCTGTTTTTAAATTAACCCAATGATTGATTTAAAAACCCTATTTTCCATTCATATATGATAAAGTGCTATTATTGTTATTGTTATTGTTATTATTATAATCATCATTATTGTTGTTGTTGGAATGTTTTAGAATATTTGGGTTATGTAAAATATTTTATGGAACAAGCCATTTTAATGGCATAAGAAGAGTAATTATTTTGGTTGGGATCAAGTATTACAGTGTTTAGAAAGTATGTAATCCGTGACAACATTGCTGCTGCTGTCAACTCTCATTCTTGGAACAGCTATTTAATAACAAGAACAAGATGACAATAATGCAAGCCATGTTATATATAAGGTGATCTTGAGCCATGAAGCAACAAAATATCTGTTCATCACCGATGACGCGTCCTTCTAAAAATCCCAATATTTCTCTCTTCCAATACATAGAATTGCTGGATTACAACCCCTTGTGTTTGATATAGTTGTTCTGGTGTAAATCAATGTAGGAACGTCCTGTGTGCGGATGCACTTGTGATGGAACAGATCAGTTTAATATGTAAAACTTCGAGTAGATCTTGAGAAGCTCAATTTTTTGGTTGGTCTTGAACCATTTAGCAATTTGCAAGAACAGTGAGAGTTTTCTTTTTTTCTTATATATGTATTCATTATTTTCATTGTTGCACTTTGGAACACTCCAGCCCGGTCTTAAGGGATTTCGCTCGATTTTTTTTTTACTTTATCAGACCTACATTCTTGTCACATTCGAGGTATGTATATCCACTTATTGGGAATGTGACAAGAACTGACTGCCAACATTTCTTCTCATGAACAATTTAGTGTAAATATCTGAAGAGAGTGTAATTTTTATTTTCCCTCCTGCAGAGTCACAGAATATATTTAAGTGCTGGAATTTTTTGTTAATAATGCTTATAATATACTGACTAAGGAATGTAGTTACATCATTGGCTACTTTGCTACCACTAGTTTCAGGATAAATATAGAAAATGGTCTTGTTATAAGAACTACTGGTGAATGTTGAAAGCAAAGGAGCTAAATTGTTGCTTGTAATATACAATGTTTGGACAGGAGAGATTTCTCTGAAAATCCATGGAAATATATTTAGTATTTCTCTTCCTAGCTTCCTTTTGGCCATTATAAATAATCTCAGTTATTGCTATGTGAACCTTATTTTCAGTTTCTAGACATATGACCTTCTATATTTCTAGTCTCATCTCTTCTGGAACAGGAGTGACTTCTTGTTAGCAGTAAATTCATCACGTATACTATAGGAATCGTTTCTTCTGGAGTACCCGAAGGAATTGTTGAACTGTGTTTTGAAAATGGTTTAATACGTTTCATAAGATACGAAGTTTTCAGAACAAATTTATTTAGGCCTATATATATATATATATATATATATATATATATATATATATATTGCTATTTTACACACCTTTTGAACATTTTATAGATGTGTTTTAGCCATTTAATTGCTGACCATAATCGAAATTGTAGAAACTTGAGTCTAATTTATTACCAAACATGTCCAGCACTCTAAGATTTTTTACGTTTTGTATTATAGCTGTGGTGTACTTATAAATGTGCTCTTCTATATTTGCTCGTTAAATGATTTGAAAAAGTTTATTTTAAGAAAATGTTTTAATTTAATAAATCCCTTTTTTTTAAACAACGAAAAAATTGTTTAGTATATGATTTGATGTTAGTGTAAATTAACTATATGTAGACTTAAAGAAAGGTAATACGATTCAGTAATGAGGAGGGGTCCCGCTAGAAACCATTAAAAACATTTATACTTATTCGAATGTGTCTAAATGACACGATGAGCAGGTAAACAGTTTTCAGATACTTTTGATATTCACCGTGGGTTAAAGAAAGGGAATTATCATAATCATCTAATCCAACGGTCGGCAACTAGCGGACCGCGGTCCAAATCCGGACCGCGGAAGGTAAAATAACTGGTCTCCGAAAATGACCTCATACTCAACTCACAAAACTATATAAAACTAATTAACTAAAATAGAAAATTTCGAATTAATTGAAAGAATTGAGGAGAAGGAATTAAAGTGGTTAGGAGATGTTTTAAGAATGGAAGATGAGCTATGGCCAAAGCAACTATATCAATGGCATCCGACCAGAAGGAGGAAGAGAGGGAGACCGAAGTTAACATGGAAGGAAAACACGAAAACATTAATACAAGCAAGAGGGCTAAGCATTGAAGATGCCCAAGATCGTAGGCTTTGGAGGTTTTGGCACGGGAAGACGGCAGCAGCTGTAAAAACCGGAGGATGGATAGATAGATAGATAGATAGATAGATAGATAGATAGGTAGATAGGTAAATACAAATAATATTTATTTAAGTAGTTATACTCTTTCAACATTTGACAACACGAGAACAATTTTGTTACTCATTGTAGTTGCTAAGCTGTGCAGCGCAGGAGAGTTCGCTGGAGAGCGGGGGCGGAAGGGAGAAGCTAACCGGCCTACACAGCATATTATGTTACATCGATCCAGATAAAAGTTCTGTACACACGAATGAAATACAAGAATTTTATGTAATGAAATAAGAAATTGTATAGATCTGTCTCTGACTTTGACAACATCTGAAGCCTCTTTAAATCGGGGCAGTCATATTCATTTAAACACAGTAGTTGTGTTCGTAACTCGAACGATAGCTTAACACCACTTTAAAAAACGTATGTTTCGGGCGGATGTACTCAGCGCTGCGCCGGCGACCTCTGATATGGAAGTGCATCCTATTTGCCGTTTGATACGTAAGCGGCTCCTTTGCGGTGCGTCGGCACAAATATCGCTCAAGATTAACAGCCGCCCACCTTGAAGACACTTTTCACATAAGTTGCTCCCCGCGTGAACCTAACTTTAAAAAACTGTCTCAAGACCGCAAATGTAATTTCTCCCATTGATTTTGTAATACAAATATGCCTATATATTGTATTTCATATAATTTTGTGAGTG
This sequence comes from Diploptera punctata, assembly GCA_030220185.1. NCBI lineage: Eukaryota > Metazoa > Arthropoda > Insecta > Blattodea > Blaberidae > Diploptera > Diploptera punctata. The sequence continues at coordinate 1,547,608 of JASPKZ010001618.1, read as the reverse complement.
AAAATGAAAAAAAAAAATTAGGACATTGACAAAATTTTTAAAACGTATCCGGACCAACCTAAAATGACTTGCCGACGCCTTATCTAATCTGTTATATAATTTTATACTATACAAATATTTAGAGGGAGAACAACTCAGTGGTGTTAAACACCTGTTGGTAAGTACTAATTATGTGGTATTATTAGGCGATACAGAGGATATACGAAAAGTCAATGCACATATTCAATGAGTGAGTCAGTGGATTATGCATCAACCGGCTATGCGCCATTATATCAGTTTCGAGAAAAATACTTTTAAAGTTGATGTCAATGTTCACTATTTATTGCAGCGCCAAACTGGATATTATAAGTTGTTTGTAAGAGCGGGAACTGCATGATGCAATACTTAGATTATCATTTATAAATATCTGGTTTTTGCAAAACACAGAATCTCTAATAGGACTGATGGCGTTTACATTTTTCTTTAATTATATGGCTATGTTTAAATATTTGGCGCTAAAATTGTGTTTATACTTACTTTCAAAGGCCAGTGCAACAGATGGCATCAAAATATAATGTTTAATGGCGCTTAGCCGATTCATGCATAATATCGTCCAAAATACAGTTTAAAAACACTTAGTTTGCGAAGTATCCATATCAGATATTTTCCTTTTATGTATGTGTGTGTGTGTGTGTGTGTGTGTGTGTGTGTGTGTGTGGTGGTGTGTGTGTGTGTGTGTGTGTGTGTGTGTGTATGGATCTAAAACTTTTTTTGAAAATTAATCCAAATGGATTTTTTTTTGCAAATGTCCCAGGTTGTCTTTCGACATTCCTGGTGTTCTCTCCTGGCATGGCGTACTTATAACCCACTTCTGAGTTTGGGGCGTCTGAAAGGCGGGGTTATGTTGCCCCGATTATAAGATGGGTGATGATGATGATGATAGTGGTGTGCCAGGAGAGTCCCTAATCCTAAGCTTAATCTAAGATTAATATGAATGATTATTATTGCGATGGCCATATGATTTCGGGGACTGGTTGGGCCTTAAAGTTTTCCTGACATTTGTCTTACAGGTGAGGAAAATCCCCGATAAAAACCTCACCCAGAAAAACTGTCACGACCGGGGATCGAATCCGGGCCCGCTGCGTGACACGGCAGCACGCTACCTCGAGACCACAGCGGTGGACAATCCAAATGGAATTATATATTTTTTCTATTAAAGGTCTCAGTTTATACAAAGCCATTTAACCGTAGCCTCGTCTCATGTTATAATTGGAATACTAACCAAAGTCATGTTATATAATCTTAAGAAAAATATTGTGTTGTTACACTTTGGGGTTCTACTAGTAATTGTGTTTTTATTTTGAGAAAACCTTTAAAAAATTTGTGTTCTTCTAAGGTAAGGTTTTCATTTTACCCTCGTAGGATCAACAGGATGGATTCATTGTTAAAGTGGTTCAGGTATTTCTTTAATTGACATAAAGTTTAGAATTATTTTAAAAATAAAGTTACCTGTTGAGAAAAAAAAAAATTCGCGAAACAATTTAATGTGGGGTAGAATAAATTATAAATATGTTAATTTGGATAGAGTTTTTATCCTGTTGAAACCTTTACAATAGAGATTAAAATGTATTATTCTTAAGGTACAACTACTCTTATATATCTATTTTTTTTTCCAGTCGAGCTTTAATATTTCACCTCACCTCGCTTTTCCTTTGTTTCAAGTCTGGAACGGGATTTACGTGAATATTTTATATTCTCTTTCTTTGTTGACATTCTTTCAGATCTTTCAACTTTAATGATTGTTCGTTTGTTTTTCTAAGAAAGACTGTCGATAATCGCTCGTCACTTGTCTTTAAATTGTGACGTAAGAGGAAACTTTTCTGCTTGATTTCGCTTCATGTTGTTACAGAAAGCAATGTGTATGTTTTCTTCTGTTTCTGATTTTTAATAAAAGAAAAATTGGCAGCGGAACCGTGAATCCGAGTTTCGTATTTTATTGGGTTCTTATACGATAATTTATTTTTTGACATTACTGCCTTTGGAGACAACACTTTCACAGAGGAATTACACTACGTAGAAATTCATACCTCTGTAAGTAATTTGCAGATGACCGATTACTTTTGCGGAAACAGAGCCTGAAATTCTGAACTGACAAATATTGTTTATTCTCTTTGTATTAAAATTTTAACACATAAAAGGAAATGTGATTTGCAAGCAAATAACCAACCCACAGCCATTTATGTGCAAATAATGTTTTAATGGATAACATTTACATATACAGGAAAGTATAAGTAAGTAAATGGCACTAGAAAGAGCATTAAGTTTTTGTTTTATGATTTGTCTTTTATTAGTTCGTTCAACGATCCCGTCCATCTTCTGCATTATTTGTATGTTTGTAATGGTTTAATGGAACTTATTAATTCATTTAGTTACCTTGGCTACATCTTTCGTCTATTGAAATGGCACAAAGATTAAAATTTCCAGATTTGCTAAGATCTTGGGCATAATTAATCAATATGTTAAGCCTTGTTAAATATAACTACATACCAGAATTAAGTTCCAATACCCTTGTCCCTACACATGAAGGAAAGCCTGGACTATCATTAGGATAGATAAACGAGACATAGACAATATGAAATGCCTTTCATGTGAATAACTATCGTGTGCTCTCTTCTGGATCAAAAAGAAATGTAGACACGTTCAAAGAAATAAAATTTATATGAAAGGAAATAAAAAAGATTGTTAAACACTGTAAAGGACCAGTAGGTCTAATAAATGAAACATGATAATTAAAATAGGCCTAATAGAGCAGAGTGTAGATTGTTCTAGATTATAATTGTTAAAAGTCCATTCCAAATTAGTGCAATATTGCAATCCTCTTCTTTTTTTCTTCTTCTTCGTCCTGTTATTGGTCTGAATCTTCTCATTTGTTCCGACATTCGAGTTTTTATATTTACTGTCTTCATCTTGTTTGTGGACGATCGGTATTTTTCTTCCAATTGGGTTATAGTAAAGGCATTCGACCGGGAACATTCATTTTCATGCTAATTTTCTTGACATTGTTGTTCTATAATGCCAGTTCTCTTACTTCTAAGTGGGATCGGATCGCTTCATATCTTTTCTGATTACTCAATGTCGCTCTTAGTGAAGACCTAAGAAAGTTTAATGTCAATTATTTTTATTCTGTGAAGTAGTTCTGTCTTTTTCTCTTACTATCCAGATCTCGCTGTCATATAATAAAGTAGGCATGGAAACAATATTAATTTTCCTTCTTTCCTCATATTGTATTTTTTTCGAGATAGCCTCTTACATAGTCGTTTATGACATTGTGTGTATTCTGTTTTGAAAAATCAATGTTCGTTTATATAAAGATATATAACAGCCGGGGTATTTAAAATGTTGATTTATTCCTTAATTTGGTCATCTATTGCTATCTTTGACCTTCTGAAAGTTTTACCCTCCATACCCTTTTCAAAGTAAATACTTGTTGTAAGGAATGAGTAAACCTGTATATTTGGAGCATTTTTCAGTGCACTTTAGACATGTTCCAAAAAAAGTGTCAACAATTATCTCTGCTATGCGTTTTATATTTATCTGGGGTAAGTAGCTTAAAGAAGAAACGTTTGAATAAAATGTATCGGTAATTGTTTTACACCTAGATTTGAATTTTTCAGAAGTCTCTTATTTCAGGTGAATTTGCGAACTAGTGGCGTGCGTGATAATCACTAGTTCAACAAGATTGACATAAATTTTAAGATAGTATAATAAAGTATTATTGGGGAATGCACAATCTCGATTTGTGGGAATCTCTATTTTTCTTGAAGGTTGCGGAATTTAATAGACTATTTAACTCATGCCCCAAATGGGAGTCATGACCAATCACGTTTCAATGATTTTTTTATTTACAACCAATCACAGTCGTGTTTCGCCTAGAATTTACCAACTAAAGTTTATCGTAATAAAGAGAGCACCTCCTTTTTAACATTCTGAATAGCTCATAGCATTATTTTGCAGTGACTGACTCCAATAAATACGACTACCAGATTGTGTATATAGTGCATGAATGTCAGCAGATAGCCATAGGAAGGTAATATAAAAACATTTGTAGCAATTGATTTTACCCATAAAAAAAGGAACCGCTGTTTGCGCTTTCTTAAACGTCGCAGAAAAATATAAATGACATAGGCCTATTTACATCATAGGACACCAGAAATTAATTAGCCTAATACCTATATTATTGGTTATACATTTCTCCACTAGGGTTCATTCTTACAATATAGTGATCCTTTGGCAATAAATAATATGATCTGGTTGCAGTGATGAACAAAATAAGCAAATGATGCGTACCAATCGTTTCTCATTTGTTTTCAAACATCGCCGTTTTACTTTAAAATAACTATAGTTAAATAATGATTTGTGAGTAAACAGCTTAATTTTATTCGTTAAGTAGTCCTAACAAATGCCACTCTTGATTTCTTAATTCTCTAGATAAATTGGAAATCTCTCGTGGCATTACTTATGATAAAAAAAGTAATATCAGGTTTGCTAAATATGCTGTTCTATTTTAGGAAGAGACCATAATCATGGTTAATATTATTCTCCCATCTCATTTTTCGTCTCTCTACTGTGTGCTTTTCCTCTGGTTTTCTTACAAGAAGTTTCCATGTCGTTCTTTCTTTACCCCTTGTTGCCATATGTCCTGCCCATCGCATTCTACGAGATTTAACTGTTCTTATTTCGCCTAGTTTCCTATAAAAATCATGTAGCTCACTGTTATGTAGTCTTCGTCGTTCAACTGTCTATTCATCTCGTTTTGGTTCAAATTTTTTCATAAGAATAATGTCCTTATTTACCATGTTCCTAGGAACAGTCACTATATTTAAGTCTATGTCATGAATTCCCTGAAGTAGTCCCCGCCCGGAGATCAATCAAAACTCTGACATTTGAAACATAATATAAACTCTGTAAAACAACACTGTTAGTCCCGTGACACTCTGGTATAGTAATTACCTATTACTATAGCTTGTGATAACTCATAATGGTCAAAACTCCTATCCGTGTCATCCTATTAGTATTCTATTTATATTTGGTGTAAAAAATTAAGAATGACTGATGTAGTAATATAATGTACGGTTAAAAACTATAATATAGTTACCTCGTAGGTCCGTCTCCTCAACTTAAGTTCTTTTAAAACTCTGTAGGCCTTTCGGGACTAGTCCCATCATCAGCAGAATGCATTAGGTCCGTTCTTGTTGACCCTTGTTGAAGCACTGACTTGGTTGTGAGAATTTTGTACAGAGGATTGTGTGGATTAGGTGTGTATTCATTGAGAATCAGGTTGCTGTTGATTTCTCTTAGGATTGCGATTTCCTCCAGTATATTTATTCTCATTGGAATGTTTTCTCTATGTACTATTGTGAGGGTGTTATCGATGTTATGCATATGGTGTCCAGCTTGACCTACAAGGTAACTATATTATAGTTTTTAACCGTACATTATATTACTGTGAACTAATACCTCAACGGAAAATCACCATGAATTTTACTAGTATTGATTGATGTAACAAACAATAAAACAAGAAAATAAATCAATTATATTTTGAGTTTAAATACATAAAGTTTAAAATGTATAACTTGTTTACTAGACCCCATCATCTTGAATGGGACGTACAATTTTAACTTATTTCCTTCTACTCTTAAAGGAGACAAATTAAACCGTAGTAGTTCCTCCAACAATTTTCTTAGATGTATTCAGTTTATATTTTCTTTACTGAAGCTCTGCTTAACATGAAAAGGATTTATTGACAGCAAATTGTCTGTACTTAATGTTATCCTTAATCAGGATGTTTTAAATTCTACTATAACTAGAAGTTTTAGTTCTGATAGATTGTCCTAGTGTTTTAATCACAGGATGGCATGCACCCCGTAGTTTGGTCCTTACGAAGGAACTTCTTAACCCCTCTGAAGTTGGATCCAATAATTTAATAATTTTGAAGTCAAGAAATGAAAATACATTTAATTCTGTATTTCTAACCCCGTTGGGACTTGTGATTCAGGGAAATTGTAATAAACTCTCCTCTGTTTACATTATATGAAAACTTTTAATTGAAAATAAACAACATAATCTTAAAGTAATGGTACATTATACATCCAACTCAAGAGAGGGTAGAAATAGCAAAACTTCATCTCATTACAGCAAGAAAAGAGGATCTTCGACTCCTTTGAAGTGCAAATTCTGTACAGATGAGGAGGGGAATCAACCCTCTTCTACCCCCGCTCATTCGCCTGTGTAAACTTCTTCGGATGGCGAATTTCAATCAGCCAGAAATCTTTATCATCTTCCCTTCTAGCAATGTCCATGTATGTTTCTGTGATGCCGACTTCTATCCCCACCCGTATCCTATCTCTTAAACAGCAAGTATTGGAGAGAAAATCTTCCATTTCAGATGTTTAGTAAAAAAGGAAAGAAATACAAGCCACAGCTTTAAAAAGTCTTCGGTTATCTTAATAACTTACTTTTTTTTCAGACAGGAGAGGAAATGGATTTCGTATATACTTTTATATAACTTATCGATATTTTCTGCTGTCTATGTAGTACACTCCGTCATCTCATTTGACCGTAGTATGTTTCATTGTTCTTTCTTTGTTTATCTTACATAAATCTCAATTCTAGACAGAATATACCACGCATGTTAAGATATAGTACCGTCTCGGTGGACACATAGTTAGCGCGCGCGGCTTCCCCGACTGGGATCACAGGTTCGAATCCTAGTGTTTCCGGAGAGTTAATGGTGATGGGCCAGATCGGAATTTGTCGGGGGTTTCTCAGGACTCTCCCATTTTCCGAATTTCATTCCACGAACAATATTCATTCAACTTCCCTCTCCCTTCATTTCATTTCATTTCAGAATTCATTCAATTCATATCACCTTAACCTCATCCCATGTTAGGTAAAAAAATTGGTTTGGCGAACCATTTCGATGATCTTGCAAGCCAGTTCTTCATCAAGGGTCAGTGACAACAGACCTGCTACCTTCTGCTGATGATTGGACCAGTCCAGAAAGGTCTACAGGTGATTTATAATACAAAGCCACCATCTAGTCATTTCGACATTCTCGTATTCTCTCCTGGCATGGCGTTATTGTAACCCACTTCTGAGGTTGTGGCGCCGGGAAAGTGATGATAATGATACGCCAGGAGAGGCCTTGATCCCAAACTGAACGAATATGTTAATGGTGTTCGGGGACCGTATGGGCAATATTCTAAGAAATTGAGGAGACTGACTTACACACTTTTCTAATTTTGTATTATAATTTTAATATTGATATGTAGAAAAATATTATGGTGCACCGCTGTCATCTGGGGGTAGTGTTGCCAAGGAAATTAATCCCCGGTCGGGACAAGTTTCCTTGGAGATTTTTTTTTCCCACGGTTTTCCTCACATGTAAGACAAATGCCAGAAACATTTGAAATCCAAACTATCTCCGAACATCATCTGACCATGGTAATACTCTTCTTCTTCTTCTTCTTCTTCTTTTCATGTGATAGACCTAGTGGTCTGTTACGGTCTCAATCCAAGGTCTGAAGGTTCTGCCCAAAGATATCTTGCCTGGTGGCTGGTAATTTAAGATTTGACGAGATATTCCTGTTCTGCCCATTCTTCTTACGTGAGATTTCCAGTTGTTTCTGTATTTTTTTACATATTCCATGACTGATTCTGTTTGTAAATCTTTGAGAATCTCAGAATTCCTTTTATGGTCTGTTCTTGAGTAACCTGCAGTATGTCTCATACATTGCATAAATAATGATAATACTCATTATCGTATAAGCCATTTTAAATAATGAATGTATGAGTGAATCGTTTGTTCCGTTTTAAATGTTCATGTTTAATGTTCATGTTCTCTCCAAGTAGGTCATGCATTGGACCTATCACTCATTTGGGCAGATCTTCTTATTGCTGTGTGGTCAAAAAGTATTTGTGTGATACAAAACTTAAATAGCCTACTACTCATGAGAGGTTGTTCCACTGTGAGGGCTTGTAAAAGAGAGGTTACACTCGACGGATTGCGGTGTAGTACAGATAGGAAGAGAAATAAGAAGTATTAGGTCACATATATTAATTTTCTTTTTATATTAAACATCACTGGCCTATAACCTGGCTTGAAAGCTTAAATGACTTGGACAGTGCTTTTCCTAAAAATGCTAGTCCATATCTGTGGATTTTTAAAAAAAAAAAAAATATGTAAACACAATTAATCAAATAACTAACTCACTCACTAGCACTATCTAATCAGTAGGTTCATGACCCCGCTGATATAATCTTGCCTCCCCCCCCATAAATCCCAATCCTGAGCTAATGTTCTTTCCAGTCGAATCCTTTGTTACATATTTATGTCGTCTCAAGATTGTGGGTTAACGTCATTTTCCCATCTACTTCTTGGGCCACCTAGAGGATCTTATTTTCATCTGGTTTTCCTAGCATGAATTTTCCATACAAATCTTTCACTTCTCCAATTCGCGCCCACATGTTCTTGGCCTATCGCAATTTACGACACGTAACTGTTCTTCTTATATCTGGTTTCCCATAAAGATCCTCTAGCTCAATATTATGTATGCTATTACTCTCCATTCGTCTATCGCTTCATCTCTTTTTGGCTCAAAAAGTTTTCAAAGAACTTTATTCTCAAATTCTCGTAATATTTTCTTCTCCCTTAAAGTAAGAGTCCATGTTTCCCCTTTCATAGAATAACAGATTATATATTTCCAGTTTAATATTTTTAAGAGAAGTAAGGACGACAAGGATCCCCATTTAGCCTATTCCATACTTCTAGTTTATAATCTACAACCGGCTCACTATTCCACAGATTAGATTACGTAAGTGCATAATAGCATTCATTTCCAGAATTGAGCCTTGTGTTTCAATTAATTTTAGCACCTCATTCCTATTTCTAATTATATTTTCTATGTAGTATGATTTCGAGCCACAATCAATCCAACATCAAAATTCCCTCGTTTACAAATAAGTGTCCAATTCAAATTTTATTGAATGCTTAGTATTACCTTGCAAAGATATGCTTTGTTATTGACGGATATGTTGCATATTAGTTAGCGGATAGACTAAGATCTGAATATCATTGGATTGAACAGCATCGTTTGTTTGACGCTGAAAGCACCTAAATTGTTATAGGTTATAATGACGCAACTTGTTGATCCATTGTTCAAACGACCGCCTTTTGTATTATCGCCCACGGTGGCGGCTAAGAACATCAACATCCTACAGCCCATAGGAGTAGCGCATAACAAGACCTCGTATTCATGAGTCCAGTGTATCATTCTCAGTTGATCTCTCCAGTACCGCTTTCTCCCTTCGTGAAAGATCATGTTCTACACGCGTCTCTGCGTAGCCTTCCTAGAAGAAGTACGGCATCATCGAGGTTTCGATTCGAAAAGAGATTAAGGCGGGACTTACTTCGGCTCCTCGCATATAAAACTTTTTGCGAGTCGGATTGCGGTCACTAGTGGTCGATAAGGACGACGGGAAGGTGATCTGACAAGCGAAAGAGGAAGTTAGTGATTATCCGAGAGACGGTGTTTATATAGAGGCTCACAAGGGTGACCGTTAATAATGTGCTTGCATAGATAACATACCGTGAATTATAATCTAAGATATTTTTTTGTAAACCGGTGTGTAACTTGAAATGAAAGAAATCGAACCTGTCCCAACGTCATCGCTACCCTCTACATTACTTTTGTTCAGTCTATGTTTCTACAAGAAAATGTTCAGTTACACTATTTGCATAACCGAAGCCCTACTGATAATAGTTAGTTGTTCGTTCACACTGTCGATACAATTTGTAGTCGTCATACAGTTTACAGGGCTATTACACTCATTACATTTAGTGGTGAATCAACTGCCCACATGTATAGCACCTACCGACCCAGACAACAAAACTCAATTTTTCATTTTCTTAAAATAAAGCTATGGTGACTTTGCCGCGCTGTATCCGAACGATTTAAAGCATCAGGCGTTGGTGCAGAGCTGCGGGACTTCTAATGGTTCGAGTCCGTATGGTAGAAACATTTTCTCATGGAATTTTGGCAATTTTGGATTAGTACCCATCGAGCATCGTGAGGAATTTGTGTAGCTATAATAAATAGTGGCTCCATGTTGAAAAAAAAAACAGCAATAACAGCCGGGAGATCCGACATGGTGATCATATATATATATGACTGGCTGGATAACGTCCACCTGTGTGATTAACACATGCGGAGTGAGGCCAGCAGTCGGCTGGCAGTCCAAGGATATTCTAGGTCTGTCGCACCATGCAACTTTTTTATGGTTGATTTTGCTAAAAGCTCGTCAATTTGCTACAATGCGTTCGTAGCTCGGCCGGACCCTTCCGTGGCGGCCTTGGACTGGGTGAGTATTGGCGCCCCTTCCACCAGAGTTACACGCACACGACTGGAAAGTCATTGGTATGGAGCACTACCTACATGTGCTAAAATTACAAATTACTACTGCACTAACTTACATTAGTATTACCTGCATCACAACAGATGTTGAAAATGATGCCCTTTAAGGCGAACACATTCCCTGTATCTCCGAAAACAATTCTGGTTTACTAGCAAAAGTTCATGTTTACTGATTGCCTGTATTTATGTCGTGCTGCTGTCCTTTAATTATTGTAACTTGTGCCGATTTGCGTGCACATTATTCTTTAATGTTCTCCATAAATGAAAATCGTAGGGCGGCGATAGGTCAGGGAAACGAGGTGCCTCGACTAATTATTCTGTTACCAAAGACACTTCGCAATTTATACATAGAATTAGTTCAGGGCCGTGGATAAAAAATAAGGCAATCGGTGCACTAATCAAAAGTCGCTTTTTGGACGCTTAAATGGCTTACGTTACCTAAACCCTACAAATATACCAAATTAATGTACACATAATTGAATGTCTCAAAAAATCTATAAAAAAATCCGCGACAGCATATATTCTTTTTCATATGTTTGACTAGCTAATACTCGTGCACTGCTACTCCTAAATAAATAAAATGTGTTTTTATGTTTAGATGAATAAATAAAAAGAAAAAGTGTTATAAATTTATATCGTAATTGCTTTTAGATCATCAAGAGACAATACAATTTACTCTAAACACGCGTACAGACGTCTTTACTAATGACAGATCCAACTCGACTGACGCGTCGTGCTCCGTACCAATGATTTGCCGGTCGTGTACGTGTAACTCTGGCGAAGGATGCACCAATACTTAGCCAGTCCAAGGCCGCCGCGGAACGGTCCGACCGGAACGCATTGCATTATGCATAAAATGTTTTTTTTCCACCCCTGTGGTCTCGAGGTAGCGTGCTGCCGTGTCACGCAGCGGACCCGAGTTCGAGTCTCGGTCGGGACAAATTTCCCGGGTGAGGTTTTTTGGGGTTTTTCCTCCCCAGAAGGCAAATGTCAGGAAACTTTAAGACCCAAACTATCCCCGAACATCATATGGCCACCGTAATCTTAATCATTCTTATTCGCCTTAGATTAAGTTTAAGAATAAGGGCAGCGTAACCCCTCCTTCCAGACGTCCCAATCTCAGAAGTGGGTTACAATTATGCCAGTACCAAGAGAGAACACCAGAAATATCGAAATGACAATCTGAGCATTGAATATAAAAAATAATAATACTTGAGCACGAGAACAAATCGTATTCTAGTATCGAAAGAAATGGTTTTATTTTACTAATTTGTGAGCCGTGGATCCATTATAATATGGCATTGTATTTTTATTGCATGCCGTGTTGCCTATTTATTCTTTCTTTGTTCTGGAAAACAAACGAGTATATAAACAATACAAAAGCTATATGTTTGTTACAATGGCATTGTCGGGTAAACCATAGCACATAACTGGAAGCTGTGAAGTCGTAATGCATACTTTATTACAATTGTAACAAATATCAGTAGTTTTTGTTGTAATTACTCTATTAAAACGCTGTAACACAATTCAAAGTCGTCTCTCCCCTAACGTTTTATTTTAGCGTGTTTGCAATACATTGTTTTTTAGTTGGTCATGGACAATGGAACAATTGAAGCAGATGACGCCTGCGGTTTCAAAACTGTGGGCCGCAGTTTCTATGTATCTTTATATATTTATACTATTAATATTACTTTGCGACTTTTAAAAATGAAAACTTTTTCTTTAGGGAGATAATGATTTATTTTAAATGTCGGTCACGCAACAACTTCGTAAACTAAGTCAAATTTATGGTCAGATTTCGCTGGTTTTTGGACCTGATATTTCTTTTGTTAATTATATTGCATGATAAACACATTTCAACAAAGCAAACATGGCGACTGCTAGAACGATTTTTTAATTTCGTGTTTCAGGTAAACCAACAATTATTGTAGTCGAATTTCACTTATTTATAGAGGGTATCTCGCTCATTTTATTTCAGTAGCATATGCTGAGTATAGTTGGAGAAATAAAACATTGCGACTCGTAGAGCGATTTTTAAATCTTGAGTCTCAAGACAACCCTTGAGGATGCCAGACGTAGTCTATGGCGAAACGTCGGGGAAATTCAAGCCTCAATACCACGACCTTAAAGCCCGGAAATCTTCTTCAAGATCATCATAAAACTCCGGTCGTGAAAGCTTAAGTCGATACATTATTCCAAATTTCGTACTAACACAATTCCGTACAGATCACGGAAAATTAGGGCAGTACCTCCAGAGATTAAACATAAGGAAGAATGCAAGTTGTAATTGTGGTATTAGCAACCAAAGTGTTGAGCATATTATCTTTGATTTCCCCTTTTCTGGAGTAAAAAGTACGAAAACACCTCTCTTCTCAGTAGCACCGCTTGTATAAGTGAATCATCCATTACGGAAGTTCTTTAAACAGAAATTAACAACAATATTTTTAATGTCGTTATATATAAGATTCATATAGGCCTAGTACAAGATCCGGCTGCAAGATTACTACCTTCATCGAGTGTATGAACAAAATATATTTTTTCATTAAATTGTGAATGACTGAATACATTTTTGCCGAGTTGTCTATTAAAATTCGGTCGCCAGTATGTTTAATTAAAATATAATTTATTAATTTATTTGAAATAATTATATTCACTTGTTATTAAAATAAAGTATAATCCAGTTCGCAGAAATCGATGTATAGAGCTTGAAACGTATTGGTTGCCATTGCAAACTTGGCCGTAAACCTCCTCGTGGCTACAGCAAGCTGTGGTACCAATCAGTAATAAAATGGCGGTTAGTACGTATTTATTGTTTTACATTGTTTCAAATAAAGTTCAGTTCATTTAAAATGCTGTGATTTGTTTCGTATAATGTATATTGTTTCGTATAATGTATATTGACACTGCATTTTTTGGATATATTTTTGTATTTACGAGTACATTGTACGTAGTATACATAAAGAGCAGTGGTTTTACTTTCCGCTGCGAGGATATTACGACCAAGTTTGCAATGGAAGCCAAAACGTTTCAAGCTCTATACATCGATTTCTGCGAACTGGATTATAATGTAATTAATAACAAGTGAATCAAATTATTTGGAATAAATAAATAAATTATATTTTAATTAAACATACTGGCAGCCAAATTTTAATAGGCAACTCGGCAAAAATGTATTCAGTCATTCACAATTTATGAAAAAAAAATAGATTTTGTTTATACACTCGATGAACGTAGTATTCTTGCAGCCGGATCTTAGACTAATAAAAATCTTTTGTTTCATATGAAATTACCGATATATATTATATTTTTCCGATGCCCCAGGTTGTCATTTCGACATTTCTTGTGTTCTCTTCTGGCAATGGATAATTGTAACCCGTTTTCTGAAGTTCGGGCGCGCCTAGAAGGCGGAGTTACATTACTCCGATGATATGATGAGCGATAAATGATAATGAAGCGCCAAAAGAGTTCTTAACCTAAACTTAACCTAAATTCCAGACCATGGCCAACCACAGGAAAAATTCCTATGGTTTGACCGGGAATCGAACCCGGGACCTCATGAACAGTAGTCAGAAACGCTGACCACTAGCCCATGAGGCTGGTCATAACATTATATAATATACCACAATTTTGACACATACTGTGACCCTAGTACGCCTTAAGGTGAAATATGGTTTGAATATGTCGGATATAATAAACAAGATGCCTGCGTATCGTTAACATCAATATTCTTTCAACGAAAATTGGGATAGACAACATAGCGTAAGTTACATATTCTGCCATTTTTTATCCAAAAATAAAATATTAACTTAAATATGTTTCACAGTTCTATTTATGTTAATATACATTTTATAAAAGGCTGGACTTTAAGCCGGTATTATATATTAATAAAGAGAAAGTCTATTAAGAGTTAATGTTTTTATTTTTAAAATATCCATGTTCACTTTTAATATTAATTACGAAAAATCTATAATGTATGTAAAACAAGTTCAGAATACATTTTTGGAACATTCTGTATGAGTCTGTATTATTAAATTTATTTTTGAATTGTATGTCTTGACTGAATATGTATTTGAGTGCAAGAAAATATAAGAATGGAGCAAAGTATGATGACGCAGTAGAGTGGTTGATGAGTTTGAAGCATCCAAAGCCGCAAAGTGGCTTTAAAAGGGGTTCAAGTGGTTACGTATCTCACCTGATGATCCATTCTCACCCCCACCTTGCATTATCCCAAGCCCAAGTTTTCAGTAAATAACTCTACAAGATGCCCTTCAACCATCCGAAAACACTCAAGAAAAACTTTTTCTTCATTCTTGCAAGACAAGTGAGAATGGCCAAAGCACATTAAAGCTGCTAAGTATTATGGCGGTGCTTCCTTTCACTTGGCCACCCCCTTATTATTCTTTGCCATCTTGCTGGGGGATGTATGTTGCAATAACCAACCTTCGCAACTATAATCTCTTCTCCTTCTTCTATTGAAAGTTGAAAAGATCTTACATCAAGATAATCCTATAGGGTTCTTTGCTTCTTAATGTAAGGAAACTTATATTTTACTACCTACATTATTTTATGCATGAATTTTAACATATTCCATTTTTGTCACAATGATTTTTTTACACTCTCTTGCAGGACTACAATATTCAACAAATAAAACATTATAGCATCACATAATATTCACAAAATGGATGCTACTTTCACCAAAGTATGAATAATGAGTGGCAAACTTAATTAATAATTTCACAAATTAAGGATACAGAAAAGAAATCAAGGCCTTCATACTAAGATTGTTAATAAAGAGTTACATTGAGGAATACTTATTTTTATTGTCTCAGATGTTTTTTTTTCATTTTTCCAGGTTTTTTGTTCAAATTGAGTTTAATGTCAATAGATTTTCCATGGAGAACAGTATCATTTAGAAGTGTGAAGCAATAAAATACACCATTTAGTCATGGGTTTATTTACCTCCAACGTTTGGTAAGGAAGTATGGATGTTGTAGAACTGAAAGTACGTTTTCTAGGTTTCAAAGAAAAAGTGACTTACTTAATTCTTTCACTGTACCCTTGAAGAATATTATTAAAAGTATTCAACAAATTATATACACTATTTAACTCAATATTTCAATGATTTTTTATATACAACCAATCACAGTCGTGTTTCGCCTCGAATTTGTCAACGAAAGATTATCATATTAAAGAAGGCTCCTCCTTTTTAACATTCTGAATAGGCCATAGCATTATTTTGCAGTGAGTGACTCGCCAAGAAACACGACTATCAGATTATATATAGTGCATGAATGCCAGCAGATAGTGCATGCGGGAGATAATATAAACACATTTGCAGCAATTGATTATACCACAAAAAAATCACTGTTTGCACTTTCTTAAACGAATTATTTTCCAGGAAATGGCATTGCAGAAAAATATAATTGACATATTTACATCAGAAATTAATTAATACCTGTAATGTTGGTTATAAATTTCTCCACTAGGGTGCATTCTTACTATTGCGAGATCTTTTGACAATAAATAATATTATGTAGTTGCAGTGATGAACAAAATAAGCAAATGAAGCATACTAATCGCTTCTCATTTGTTTTCAAACATCGCCGTTTACATTAAATATATATGCTAAATATTTTAAAATAACTATAGTTAACTAATGATTTGTGAGTAAACAGCTTAATTTTATTTGTTAAATAGTCCTAACAAATGCCACTCTTTATTTCCAATTTATTCTCTAGATAAATTGGAAATCACTCGCATTACTTATGATAAATCATCCGTATTTATCCCTAAGTGTTTTTGTAGTACATTGTACGCATTATGAATATAAATGGCTATCACATGTGGACAGAATGCCAAAATACAGATTATAAACAATTATAAAAATACTATAAAGCTTACAAAAATAGGAGAATATACTACTGGAAGTGAATTTCCAGTGATACTGCAAGAACTAAAAAAAGTGTGTAAATCCATGGCAGCTAGATGATGACAATGACGATTCACTACAAATAATACAGGACTACTACAAAAGAAGTAAACAAAGTTAACGTTCTCCAAAACAAAAACTGTTTATGGTACTTGTAATCACTGTGCACCGTTTTGTAGAGGAAGACGTGACCTTTAGTTTCTGAACTCGCAAATGTTAAAAATGTGAACCCTGCATCACACGGTGTAAAATATGTGCTCGACACTCAGCACAGCTCTTCTGTAACTTTTACCTCTATGAATGAGCCAAATTTAGCTACTATTTTCATTCCCCCACCTCCACATGATTTAATTAAAATAAGAAAAACTTTCAGATCTGTAGCAAATGTCAATGCATGTGTGTTACATTAGGCTTAGGATGAACTTGACATGATGCAAGGATCACACATTGACACTTGTGAGTACATAAATCAAACTGCAAGACTTCATCTAAAAGAAAGCACCGAGTGCTTCTAGGTGATTTAATAATTTCTTTTATAGACCATTAAATGTGTTTACTTCCTTTGTAGTGACCCTGTACAGAAAAATCCTACTTACTTATTGCAATTTATATTATATTTTAAAAAATGGGCACACTTTGTGCTAATTCATTCTCAGTAGATGTTAGAATGTGTGTTTTTATACGTTTTTTTTCAATTATAAGCTCCGGAATGACGCCAACTCCGTGTTAGGTGTAGGTCGTGTACCTTCTTCTAGATTACATATTGAACACTGAGCATATTTTAGGGGCTCCTTTTATAATAATTATTGAATACGTACACGCGAATATTTATTTATTAAAATAATTAAAAATGAAATAATATTAAATATAATATTGTACTTTGCAAGAATGGATATTTTGACGAATTCGTTTCATAACGCTAATCAGGTAAGTTTGTATATTGAAATTTGCTAGTCTATATCAGCTCATCCTGGTTATCGCGAGTTGTTGTTCTACGGATTTTTAAGGTATTATATGAAATTTCATTTTTTAATATATAGTTTATAATTCCAGTCATTACCTTTAATAGTCATTTGTAACCACCTTGGAGTTGCTATTTAAAATATTAAAATTACGAAATGTTTCCTAAGATCTCAGTCGTCTTCAACTAAAAGTTCGGTTAAAAAAACCTTCGTTAAAGGCCTTTCTGAAACGTGTCCCACTTCAGCAGCTGTTAAAGTAATAATTTTGGTGATTATTCTATATAGAGGGTTATGATCACTGTGTATGTTCTCATTCATTATGTTTTTGTTCTTGTCTTCTTTTAAAATATTAATTTCTTCCAAGATTCTATAGATGTTTATCGATTATACTCATGGAAAACGACAACAACTGGTTGGATCTCTGTATAGGACCATATTTCATAATTACACTAAATGACAGTGTTCTTTGATTTGGCAACACATGCTCCATCTCTGATGGAAAGTTGAAACTAGGTGTATTCTCATTAAGGTGATCTGAAATACAGGATGTTACAAAATTATGGACGGGATTTCTAAGTTATTTTATTTCTCTTGAATGATATATATATATTATATATATATATATATATATATATATATATAAGAACAAAAGTTACATGGGATTAAAGAGAATCTCTTCGAGTTTTCATAACATACTTTATAAGTGTTCGGTGTATCTTTCGTCACAACGCACACATTTAGCCGTTAGTCAAATTCCTCCCAAACTCCCATATTTGGAGTAGCGGATACAACAGCAGCATCAATCCTTCTCCTCAAGTCTGAAACGTCGACTGCAAGTGGTGGTATGTACACATGGTCCTTCACATACCCCATAGGAAGAAATCACAAGGTGTGAGATCGGGAGACCATGAAGAGTATAGGAATGAATCATGTCATTTGCTATTCATGGACGTCCTGGATTTTTCCTTTTACAGATACATCTAGTTGTTTCTAACTGTTTATACCATCGACGGATAATTTTATCTGTCGGAGGATCAATTCCAAATTGCCGTCGGAAAGCTCGCTGCACTGCAACAATGGAGCCAGACCTCGCAAATTGCAACACTCAGAATGACTTTTGTACAGGAATATCCATTTTCACAAATTTAGCGCTGACGACGTAATAATGACAAGAAACAAATTACTGCATACAGAATATGAAACATTCAAGTTTTTCTTTTGTTATAGCACATAATCATGCATCCAGACTCGTTTGTAAAGCTATACCAACTACTTAAAACCCCGTCCATCATTTTGGAACACGGTGTTATTTGTATTATGTATTGCGCAATGTTATATAATCATTTGTAAAATAAATGGGGTACGGCGCAAAAAGTGGACATCAGAATTACGAGATAATTTTAGTTTTAAAATGAAGCGTAGGAACGTCGAAGATGAAAACATGAAAAAAATTGCGAACCATCTGAAAATAAAGCAGGAAAATAACAATTTATAAAGCATCATTTCCTATGTTACTTGAATAATGTGGTTGCCATTATGGTCGTGACGTCATTTTCGATATTCTGATGTTAAACATGATGGAAACGTGATTAAATGTTTTCTTCAATACAAAGGCGATAATATAATAATTATTTTTCTAATAAATTTGCACTGCTGTTTTTTTCAAAATTACATAGCAGAGAAATTGAAATTTAAGAAAAATCACATCCACACACTGAAGAATGTTAAGAAAAAATCGTTTAACTGCATCGATTGTTACACTCTATCATAAACGAATCTCACCGCGAAGCGTTTTAAAATGAATTCCCTATATCTCTAATTTATCTAAATTCACAGCTTCACGTTGTATTCGACCTTGTGTATTCAATACTTATAAAATTCGTGACGATACACCGTTGAGGTCACTATGTAAAATTAAAAAATGTAAAATATATACCTGAGATCTCAGTCATCCTCAACTTTATGAAGGCTATAAGATGTGAAGTGCTTTCGGAACATATGCTCCATCCTCAGCATGTAAATTGGTACCAAATACTTCACATCTTACAGCCTTTATGTATTCATCCGCAAAAAAGAAGAATATTACTCGGCGTAGAATTGTAGCAAGGAATTCGATTAAATATAGGCCTATAATAAATCAATGGGATGTGGATTGTGTAGTGCTTCAAAAAAATATTATTTTATTGGTTTGTTTATTGATGGTCCGCAAATGTTTTCCTATTTTCATCATTGGTGAACCTAAGCTTCAGTTTAAAAGCAAAATTATATCGAAATTGGGATGTCCCGTATAGTAAACTAGTGAAATTGGGATGTCCCGTATAGTATACTAGTGGAATTGGGATGTCCCGTATAGTAAACTAGTGAAATTGGGATGTCCCGTATAGTAAACTAGTGAAATTGGGATGTCCCGTATAGTAAACTAGTGAAATTGGGATGTCCCGTATAGTAAACTAGTGAAGTGTGCATTGTGCAGTGCTTTAAAAATGTTATATTACTGATTTGTTTCTGGTTGGTCCGCAATTTCTTTTCGTGTTTTCATCTTTAGTATTCCTAAGCTTCATTTTAAAACCAAAAGTAAATCGAAATTCGGATGTAGACTTTTTACGCCGTAACCAATAAATGTTTTCATCTTGTTAGGCTAGTGAAACCGTAACTGTTTCAAAGCTTTGCAACCTGTCAGAAGCTCTGTTTTCAAGATGTCGACTATGTGTAGTCCTGTGATTGGATGGCATTTGTTTCGCTCCAATCATTATAACACAACCACATTCCAACCTTTGTGGAATGTTATCGAAGCGGCTAGAACATCTAGTTTCTCGCGAATTTGTGGTTCATTTCCGTAGCTGTATTCCTTTGTCTGTTAGTCTGGCTGTGAAATCACTTGGAGCCTAGTCTCGGCGAGCACAAGACGTGTTAATCGGGCTCATTTGTCCCTCAGTCAATTTTAAGTATATTTCAGTATAAAAATTAGAAAAGATTGGGAAGGAAGTAATGTCACGAGTGATTTCAAAATGAAGGGTGGCATTTGTTAGGACTATTTAACAATAAAATTAAGCTGTTTACTCAAAAATCATTATTTAAATGTAGTTATTTTAACATAGATATATATATATATATATATATATGTATATATATATATATATATATATGTGTGTGTGTGTGTGTGTGTGTGTGTGTGTGTGTGTGTGTGTGTGTGTGTGTGTGTGTGTGAATAAACAAATTAAGCATTGTTTTCAAATATCGCCGTTTACATTATATGGGGATATTCGAAAACAAATCAGAAAAGTGTGGTTATGTTTAATTTGTTTATTCACTGCAACTTTTATTGCCAAATAGGATCGCAATATTGTAGGAATGCACTCTAGTGGAGAAAAAAAATGTTTGCTTTAACTTTCATTTAAATATTACTTTCATACTTTTCTGTTTACTATATATAGTAGTAGTAGTAGTATATATATGAGATGTATATATTGGTGGCTCTTTTCTAATTCTACTCTATTATTACTAATATTAAAACACATCAAACGTGTTAATATAACCAACATTATAGGCGATTAATTTATTTTTGTACTAAACAACTCAGTAAATAATTATTTAAAAACGCAATTATTGAACACAAATATCAAATGTATAGGTGGAAGGAATATGTTCATTATTTGTTATATTAAATGCGTTTGTTGGATAGTTGTTTAGTTTAATGCTTTTAAAATAAATTACCAAACACCGTTGAGGTCACAATGTAAAATCTTAAAAATAATAAAACACACACCTGAAAGTTTAATCAAACCTCAAATATTAATATTTATTTTCAAACATCAAGTATGTCTTATGGGAACTTGTTCCATCCTCAATTCTTCATACAATTGTAGCCCGCTCTATTCTATCATGTATCCTTTTTCTCCACGTTCTTCAACCCGTCTCCTTCATATCGTCCTCCCACTTCTTCCTCGGCCTTCTTTGCATCCTTTTCTGCCAGGATGTCCGTTAAAATTGTTCTTAGTAAATACCTCTCATTACTTCTTTCTACATGTTCTAACGAACTTAATCTTGAACGTTTAATTTCACCAGTTATCTGTGGGTTACTGTATAGTTCGAATACCTCATTATTGGCTCTAACTCTCCACTTGTCATTTTCCATAATTGGATCATATTTTTTTACAGAATTTTTCTCTCTCAAATAGCCATTCTTCTTCCACCGTTTTTTTTTAATAAGATCGAAGTATCCGATGCATATGTCACAATCGGTCTTAGTATTTTTCTATATATTTTCTTCTTCTCATTTTTTGAGACGCCTGTAGATTTCATTAGAGTTAGGAGAGCACAGTAACATATGTTGCCTTTCTTTAATCTTTCTTATTTCTCGTCAGACATGTTATTATCTGACGTGATAATAGATGCCGTGTACTTAAATTTCATCACTCTTTCGAAGTTATCTCCAATCTGAATACTATTGTTCCATCCTTAACCTTTTGTAAAGCGATCATGTGTTTGGTTTTAATTGCATTTATTGTTAATCCACTTATTTTCTTCCTGTTTCAGCTTTAAGAAGTTTTCAACTTTTCAAATGGTACTCTAATATTTTAAAACTTGTCTTTGCCTGACTGACTATTGAGTAAATGCTTTTATAATTCGTAATGAAAACAACGTTGAAGTCACTATGTAAAATATTAAAATACGTACCTGAGATCTCAACTAATATGACATCTCTTAAAAATTATGTAGACCTTTCTGAACATATTCCATCTTCAACTTTTCAAATGATATTAATTGTAAAACTTAGAGTAAGTCATGAAAAGCTAAAGCCATGCTCAATTTTTTGGGTGTACCTGACTCACATACTAGCTATGCCATTCTGTAAACACTTCGGAGGTGGGAGGGCGTGGATATAATGTAACAGAAATGGAGCCGTTCCGTTAAAATGTTCAGAACTACTGGTTTAGAGCATCGCTATTCAACCGGTAGAAAATAGCAAACGCTGAATTGTTAGACAATATACGTGGTCCTATATTGAAACGAGAATTTGCATTCAAAATTAGTAATTAAATTAGAGGGTCAAAAGTCGTAAGTTCTAATGTATTTTTTCCCTTTGAAATCTGTTATATCATTTGGACATACGATGCTCACATTTAGGCTCAAGTCTTTGAATGATGCTCTCAAGGAATGAAAACCATCCACCATAAACCGACCCTCTTTTCCGCCACAAGAATTGCCGTTTTCCTTTTTAAAATTGCTACACCTATAATCGTCAGAGCGGTTAAGGACGTTTTAAGAGATCCATTTTATGTCTTTCTTGAATGGAAAATTTTATCTTTTGATACAGAGAAAAATACCAACTTTGTAGTTTTAAAAGGCAAACGTGAAAAAGAAGGGACACATCTTATACAGTAGCTAAGATAGCTTATAAATGAAGCCTTAAGGCTTAGATTCCAGAAACTTAACTTCTTTTCCTACGTACATGCATCCTAAACGTCCGAGATCATCTCTGCATTACATAGATACGATCTTGAGAAAATTTCCCATTTAAAGAAATCCTTAAGTGCGTCTCCTTCCATCTGTCTCAGAAAGCATCCTCCACCTGCATCATAATATCCTACTTGAAATTCTTCCCTCGACTATTTTTAAATAAACGCGATAATATGAAATGCTATCATAAATATATCACGCAATTATATACTATTTTTATTCTTATTATTATTATTTCTCATTATTACCTCTCACTTTTTCGTACTATTACGTGTCCCATACCACCCGGGCCTTACAGTTTCTCGACCTATCGAGAGAGGATGTTTAAACTTTGGATTACATACATAGTTTTTCGACTACACAAAGAAATGGAGAGCCACTTGGATTCATGGATCAGCACATTGCGGGACCACTCATACTAAAGAAGGTGAATATTATCATTATGATGATATATTAAGACTATTCCATCCAAAGTAATTCTGCCCGAAGGCAGGTTCTTCACTGCAATCTTAGCATTTTCATGCTATGATTGCAGCTTTTCTAGGGAATTGTAGTTGTGGTAGCTTCCCGTTGCTTTCCACACCGGTGAAGGATGATGATGATGATGATGATGATAATGCTAAGGATGATGCTGATGATGGCCATATGATAAAGTTTTCCTGACATTTGTCCTACAGGTGAGGAAAAACCCCGATAAAAACCTCACCCAGAAAAACTGCCCCGACCAGGATCGAACCCGGGCCCGCTGCGTGACAAGGCAGCACGCTACCTCGAGACCACAGCGGTGGACTTAAGACTATTAGGGCCTTAATATTTCCCGATAATTATCTTACAGGCGAGGAAAATTCCGAAGAAGTTTCCTCAGGAAATTTATCCCGACCTTGGATGGAATCCGAACCCGAGACCTCAGAGGTGAACATTATTATTATTATTATTATTATTATTATTATTATTATTATTATTATTATTATTATTATTATTATTATTATTGTTACTTCTGTATGTACTAAGTTGACAGAAAAGAAAAACAACTATACGGTGAACTGGCCAGGTCCATGTACTACGAAACATCACATATTATATTTTATTTAATCTAATCTATACTGGTTACAACTACATAAAGTGTACAATGCGAATAGCATTCAATACTACCATTATTATTCGCGTATCCGAAGAACCTAACAAACTCTTGCAGAGATATTTAAACTTTTAACAGAAGCAGTGTGCCTATCGCTGGGTCCGTTACATAGACGAATTCAATTTCTCTTTCTGCGAACCACTAGTAACATTTCAATCATCGTAATTCTTAAATATTCTCAACATTTCTAAGGAAGTATAACTTTGAATAATTTATACCATTCACGAGGTTTTCAGGGACACGTATTATTATGCACAGCTCAACTCTACTCAGGTAATAATCAACGTTAACTAAAATATGTATATTTAAATAAAAGGAGTCATATATATATATATATATATATATATAGAGAGAGAGAGAGAGAGAGAGAGAGAGAGAGTGTTTAACATAAATTATAGCTGTAATTAATAACAATTGAAAATGAAAGGCAAAGTAAAAAGCATATCTTGAACACTCTTCAAATAATGAAAACAACAATAATAATCCATGCATATTATCGCCTCATTGTGATTTCGTTTCCCGCAGCTATTATATATAATTACATATAATTAAATACAAAGATGCCGACTACCGCCACAATAATAATTTCGCATGTTAATCATCGTCAAGCACTGTCGCGCGGCACCCGCTTTTATATAAACTGACAACCATCATAGTGAGGCGATAATACCATTATTCATCCACACGAAACATAAGTATTCTTCTTGCAGCCATACGTAGATAGAAGCGAAGCAATGCTCATGGCCGAGGGATCCATACTCCCGATTCCTCCTCCAAGTGTTGGGTATGAAATCTGGAATAAGACTGTTGTAGGTTTGAGCTTCGTATTTAGAGACATTGTGTACCGTGCAACCACTTCCGCTCAGGTACGCGACGAGGAAGAGGTAGGAAAGGGGAAATAAGGCATGCGAAAACACAGATGCCTATAGTTCGTCTGTCCTAACTTTGCAAGAGATTTGTAGAAAGAGATAGTTGTGCTCACCTCTCTCACTCGCACCAGTGTTGTCGGGTTTCTTCACCAGGTGTTAATAGGATTAAGAGGGAAGATGAACACTGACAACAGGATGGGTTCTATCTTTTGTAACTGTGCAAAAGCGGTCAAGGATCTACCCTTATATATCCATCTCTCTCTTTGCCAAGTTAAGCCAGACTACAATAGACTATATCGCAGAGAGTCACAGATAAAAGCTACAGGCAACAAAAGTACTCAATCACATTGCACACGGTGCAACGAAAAAAAAAATGTTGTAGCATAAAAATGTTCAGCATAATGAACATAATCAAGTGCGCATCTTCGATTTGTATCACTCACCTTTGAGTGTATGGATTATTAAGACAGAAAAAAGGGTGAGGCAACTTTGAAGCGAGATTTAGGCGAAATATATCAAACATATATTCATGAGACTATTAGGCATACTGTTGGTGCATGCCATCCTCCACACATATCGACGGGAAGTATAGAAAGTTATAGTGTGAATGCAGTTGTATGTGAACGCTCTCCAAAGTCTGCTGAACGACATTTACCTCTCATTTATTTCCCTTAAGATGTGAGTTAGTCTCTAAGCTAGAGTCTAGTGTCGGTATACACAACTTTTGGGAGCACTGCTCCATGGACGCCTCTAAAGTGTAACGTTTAGCGCCTGAATGACAACATATACGGTAGTTTCCATTATATTATGAATTTTCCTTTTACTGTAAGACTCCAGAACGAGATTCTCCCAGGGTCGGGACAACAGCTGAGTAACTATTTGCGATTATCCTTTTGCAAAAGCTGAAAGTAAGTTTAAGAGATCGTTTCATGCTAAATCGCTTGAATCTCTATACGCCTACTGTAATCTGCCATATAGTTAGAGCAACCACTCACTTCCCATTTGGTCCAATCGTACCACGAATAACACTAACCAACAATGAAAATGTAACTGGAATGAAGTAAATGTTTCGTAAGTATTTATCGACCACACTGATAACGAAAAAGACAATGAAAAGCTCTAATTAGCTCTCATTCCAAGTTAAAGGGGGTGCATTAAATCCTTTTAAATTATGATTTTGTTTAGGTTAATTTCAGGCAAGCAGCAACATCACTATTTATCCTAGGATCATGCTTCGAACCTCATTCTCTTCAGAAAAGTACAGTCTTTAAACGGTACCATACAAAGGCCCCTATCATGTACCCTTGGCGGGAAAAATTGAGAGAAATTAGGTTTGTTTCTAAAAATCCCTTGTTTATAAGATCGGGTTCCCTGCACTCACCTGTGTTGACACACAAATCTCGAAATCAACTGAAACAGAAAAAGAGGTGCACGCAATGTGTGCAAAATTTCAATCTTCTATGTGCAAAAGTAGGCCAAAATGATGACTTCATTACCCCCTATGTCTCGACGCAGAAGAGCGTATTACTATACGTAACGTGTTTTACAATGCATCCACGCTTGAAAAAAAAAGCAAAAAGCTTTACTAGAAAATTGTAAAGCCAATACTTACATTACTCTCTTTTAGGGACTAATGGCAGCTATGGATATTAACTATAAAAGTGTTGAGGGGAGGTTGTTCATCGACTCCTCCAAAATAAATCTCAACTGTTTCCTACTGCATAATCACAACGTGTTACCATCGATTCGATTGGGTATGCACCTTACATGAAATAAACATATGTTAACATGAAACAATTGTTATTGCGATTGAACTAGGACAAGTTTAAGTTGCAGATTTTCGGGATCTGAAAATTATAGGCATACTACTTGGGCTACAATAGGGCTATTGCTTCCAGTACCTCTGAATAGCCGCGCCATAGCACTCCATTATAAAAAGTAAGCTTGGCCTAAGAATTAATAACTTGAACCAATGTTATGCAAGAAGCATTTGTCGAATCCAAGAACTTCATTCTCCCTGCTCTTCATGTAAAATTGGGCCTAATGAATATTTCGTCAAGGCCATGGACGAAACTGAATGAAACATGTATCTATTTGCGCCAGAAATGTCCACGGCTTAGTAAAATAAAAAAAGGAGGGTATTTTCGTGGGTCCCCAGATACGGAAAATGTACAAAGATGAGCACTTAAATTAATAACCAGTTTTAAATTCATAATATTTTTATTTGTTTCACTTATAAAGTGTATAAATTTCAACACCATACTGGCATGTAATGAAAAGTTAGCTTGGGATGACTTTGTTCAACTATCAACAAAATTTCTAGGAAATAAGAGGGAAGGAAACTATAAGGATCTTGATGGCAAATCTTCTGCACTATGGTAGATAGGGGTGTGTGTAACATGTCCTTAAAGTTAGATTTCTTAGATTCCCACTTGGATTTTTTTTCCTAACAACTGTGGTGCTGTAAGCAACGAGCACGGAAGACGCTTCCTCCAACAAATTTCGAACATGAAAATGAGATACCAGGGAAAGTGGAATGCATCGATGTTAGCCGATTACTGCTGGACACTAATTAGGAAATCGCCAGCAGAAAATTACAAATGCCAGGCAAAGCGGGTTGCGCCTTCAGTGACCTTCCTCCGATGGATAACAACAAGGTAAATACATGCATAAGCTCATTTAGGCAATAACGTAGAGTTAGCATAACTTCAAAACGAGAGCTAATCTTGCATTTTCATTAACATTTTCGTTATCAGCACACCCGAAAACATAAAGATTAGCTGTTTCCATGCCAGTTACAGAAAAAAAGTAAAATTTTGTTGGCTAGAGATATTTTATTTTATTGTTGTTATTATTATTATTATTATTATTATTATTATTATTATTATTATTATTATTAAGTCGGCCGCGGTGGACTAGTGGTTATGCTCCTTGCCTCTGGTCCCAAGGGTCGCGGGTTCAAACCTGGCCGGGGTCGATGGATTTTTTAGGACGGAAAAATCCAAGGAGCAAGTCCTCCGGGAGGGACTTTAAGCTGTGGGTCCCGAGTCTGAAGATTTTCAGGCTCGTAAAAAATCCTTAAACCTGAATGAAAAGGCCTCTAAGCAAAATTTACCGAATTTTCCCGTCCTAGTACTACCTTGGTTTCCTAGATGTCAGTATGAGGCGGAACGCTGACCACGTACCACTCAAAGTGACATCTATACGAAAACAAGTGTAACTAAATTAGTATGGTTCAAATTCTTCCCTGTAGGGGCAGGGCGCCTAAATCTCTGTAAAGGGAAGACATAGGCTTACAATACAATACAATTATTATTATTATTATTATTATTAGGCTACATAAAAGTGGCATATGGACTTATATCAATAAGTAATCTAGATAAATATGTTTACGAGTAGGCGTACTTACACGTATTAGTGAGAGATTTGTAGCTACAGAGTGATCTATGTCATTTCTAAGGCATTCAGCAGGAAGCGGTGGCGATAAGACGATATGGCGCTAGCCTTGTCTTCCCGGTGAACGGTATCCGCTGGTGTATTCTATAATTCTCATACATTTTACTAACCTTGAAAGTAGGGCAAGGGACAGAGAGGAAAAGATAAAGAGAGAAAGAGAAATATTGACTGTATCGTGCAAGTTCAATGAATCTCCTTCACCGGGATCAACAAGTACTCATGCCGGGCTCGCTTGCAATTGAATACCGTGGAGAATGTCATAGACAGTTCAGTAGCTACTGGTAGTTAGAAGTTTCAAAAATTGTTATTAACGGACAGAGAAAGTGTGTTTGTGCGTATGCGTGAGTGTGTGCGCGTGTTTGTCTCTGTGTGTGTGTGTGTGTGTGTGTGTGTGTGTGTGTGTGAGAGAGAGAGAGAGAGAGAGAGAGAGAGAGAGAGAGAGAGAGAGAGAGAGAGAGAGAGAGAGAGAGAGAGAGAGAGAGAGAGAGGAGAGGGAAATAGCGGAAAAAGTAAAAGTCAACTCTTTCTTCCGCATTTTCCTGCTATCATTTACTTTTACTTTGAAATTCAGATCCCCTGTATTCTACTTCAACAATCTCCCAACTCTTTATCCTTCTAGGTAGACACTGCATTTTCTTTCTTTATTGTTATTATTCTTGCTGTGTCTTTTCTATTTTTTTTTATTCTCGTTGAAAAAAGTCGCCCTGAGGTAAGACAAGAATATGTTGCCGCTAGAAAGTACTGGAATTTCTCCAGATACAACTGGAGTTTGCTTAGTCGTTATAAGACGAGGGATTCGCTGCATGTTAAGGGAATGTGAAAAAAAAATCGCCCCAAGTGAAAACGTTCGACTTTTTTTCCCCCGGAAATTTAAAGATAAATACAATGTATGTTTCATACTTGTTTCCTTTGGGAATATAAGCCTAATGTATTGAAATATTTATGAAGTATTTTCATTGAATGGTTCTACTAATATCAATAATAATAATAATAATAATAATAATAATAATAATAATAATAATAATAATAATAATAATAATAATAATAAGCTGATGATAATAATAAGTCCACTGCTGTAGTCTCGAAGCAACATCATTGTCTCGTAAACAGTGGGTCCCGATTCAATTCCTGGATGAAGGGTTTTCGCAGTTTTGCCTCAACTGTAAAACAAATGTAGGGAAACTTTAAGATCCAAATGCTTCCGGAACTTCATCTGGTCATCATAACTACCATCCATATCATATTCGCATTGTTCAGTGTCACTTAATGAGTGAATACTGTGTCTTGTCTTAAATGTTCGTCTTTTCTCGGAGGTGTCCCTGGCATTGAGCTGATCACTCATCCAAAGAGTGTTGTCCTTCTGTTGTCAAAAAAGTATGTGCACGATTCACAGTTAAAAATCCTTCCCCGACAGGTCATGAACTTGTAAGACCCGAGTAACGTGTGGCTTGTAAAAGTACCTATAAAAGGAGAGGTTAATCTAAGATAAAGAGAGAGTTAATAATAATAATAATAATAATAATAATAATAATAATAATAATAATAATAATTACAGTAATAATATAAACCCTCTGTCGTGTCCGTAGTAATTAGTTAATCTTATAACATTATAGTCTAAAACAAATATAATTTATTCATATACTCGAGGGATGAGATGAGATGAAACGCCTGTTATTGAAGATGTCGGTGAACAAGGCAGATAAGATGCAATTAAAATAAATAACGCGTATAGAAGAATTCGCTATTTTGTCTCAAGTGGTAGCATGCTTACTTCCAGACTAGCGGGCTCTGATTCTATACCCCGTAGAGTTGACAATTTTAATTATAAAATCAATAAAGTAAAATTAATTTATTTATAAAATTTTAATCTCGGAATTGGGAGGGATAGCGGTGTACAAGTTTAAATCACTAGATTGTGTACCAGATCCCTTCATGAAATTGTAAATCCCTCCGCAGTACATATGGTGCAAAGGCATGTAGTACTGTTGATAGCGATTCGTTCGTCGGATGGGGACGTTGAGCCTGGCGGTCCCCTTGGTGATATTGTACAGAAGAGGCTACGGTGCTGGCACTGGGATTCGCCTTCTCTCTTCTCTTCATCATCATCCCTCATATAACAAACTTTACACTTTTATAAGATTCATGATATGTTCCGTTGAGGTATTATTCAAAATTGAAGTATAAAATTATGGAATATTTACCTGAAAGATCCGTCTTCTAAACTTTATTAGTTATTTAACTGTAGCGCTTTCGGGACTAGTCCCATCATCAGCAGGATTAAAAACTGGTGTTTCACTGAAGATCTGGTAGAGGGGGGTTCGTTTTCGTTTATCAGATGGTCGTTGTTGTTAACTGTTTTCAAAACATCCATCTCCTCAAGTACGTTTATCTTCGCTAGAATATTTTCTTTGTGCATTACTATTAGGGTGTTTTCAATATTCTAACATGCGATTGTCCTTCATGGATAACGTGTTTTCCATAGCTTTTATTTCGACATCGCATGTTAAATATTGAAAACACCCTAACAGTAATGCACAGAGAAAATAATCCAGCGAAGATAAACGTACTCGAGGAGATGGAAATTTTGAAAGCAGTTAACAACAACGACCACCTGATATAAACGAAAACGAACCCAGTACGTGTAACCCCCTCTACCAGATCTTCAGTGAAACACCAGTTTTGAATCCTGCTGATGATGGGACTAGTCCCGAAAGCGCTACAGTTAAATAACTAATTAAGTTGAGGAGACGGACCTTTCAGGTAAATATTCCATAATTTTATATTTTAAATTTAAACTTTACACTGCACAAACACATAAACATACACTCATACTACACTTCTCTCTGAGCACAGTGCATTAATACATCTACGTAATGTGGTCTGCAGAAGTGGTACGTAAATTGAAAATAAACCACGTTAACATAATTAAGTATACATTTCTAGAAGGATCGGCCTCTCAAATTTTTAATTTGAGAGGGACCAAGGCTGGGTTTCCAGATAGTTCCCATTCTCACATATAAAACAGATGCAAGGGATGTGGGCCCGTGCTTGTGATCTGTAGAGTGAACACGATTAAACTAATGACAGATAGCTTCTGTGAATGTGAATAAGTGAACTGTAATATAAATTGCTTTTGCGAGAGACTTAAACCAGAATAATTATATATACTTGTACAGTGATTAATTGCGAAAGAAATAAAGAAGGTTGAACAATTTTGTGAAA
Organism: Diploptera punctata; assembly: GCA_030220185.1. Classification (NCBI taxonomy): domain Eukaryota; kingdom Metazoa; phylum Arthropoda; class Insecta; order Blattodea; family Blaberidae; genus Diploptera; species Diploptera punctata. The sequence continues at coordinate 1,516,121 of JASPKZ010001618.1, read as the reverse complement.
GCTGGAGTGAAATGAAATTAAAGAAATTCGACCTTCTCAACGCCACTGCTATACGCTACAATATTAAAAACAATACAAACACACAGGCTTCAGGTTAACTGTAATGTCAGAATAGCGATATGATCTTAGATATTAAACCGTATAATATGAAAATGAAATAAATAATGTATTTTGTTTGTTTTTGGGAAGATAAGTCCAAGAATATCCAACCGTCTCAAAATGAAACTGTATTTATACAAATCAAAATATTGCGTTTCTATAACTTTCTCATTATAATAATTATGATTATTTCTGTTATTATTATTATTATTATTATTATTATTATTATTATTATTATTATCATTATTATTATTATCATTATTATTATTATCATTATTATTATCATTATTATTATCATTATTATTATTATTAGTAGTAGTAGTAGTAGTATTTGAAGGCGATTCATGTCGAAAATCGAGCACTCCATGTTCGGTTCGTGGGGAATCGCAGTCAGGATAGTTTACTCTCGTAGTTTCTCCCGTTTTCCCCTAAAATCATAATTCTGCCACTTCTCATATCATCTATTTAGTTCCATTTCATTTCATTAACCCCTCTGATGATACGACAGCTTGTCAGGCATAATATTTGTATATCACAGTACTTGAATAATAAGGGTTCATCATCTCATCTCATCTCTCGGCCTTACATTATACCTGACACGAGTACGATTATTTTATTAGCGTTTGAAGCTACAAAAACCATTGTGAACTGTTCCATTAAAATATCGTAGTTTTAATTGTAGATCCAACTTGTTATTTATTTTGATAAATCTTTACTTTAGTTAAATATATTTTATCCTACAGAATATATTTTTGAGTTTTTAAAATGGCCTAAGGGTTATCTCTCCAGTAGGTTTGTAATATGTATCAGTAATAAATGCAGGCATTAGATGTATTTTTAATATTGAAATTACCAGCGGAACTTTTGTAACAAGTAACTATAAAAACAAATCTGAATTTTGTACAAATGTTATCTGCAACGTACAGTGCAGCCTGAAAAGTTAGGTTTTGCGATTGTGTTGAATTTTAATGAACTTAGAAATTTTAAACGGGCATTCCTGAGTGCCGGACCTTTATTCTGTTGTTCTAAGGGCTACTACTACTACTACTACTACTATATGCCGTTAAAGACCATGAAGGGCTCTAGTTTCTCTTAAAACGACATACCATTCCTCCCTTTCCAAACCATTTAGTCTCCACCTCCTAATACGAATTCTTCTTAAATCATCCTCTACATCATCTAACCATCTAACAAGGGAACTCTCAATCATTCCATCTTGATACCTACCTTGAAATCTCTCTCAGAGAACCGCTGTGATGTACCAAGCCCGTGTACAAAAATATTTACCGCTTGGAACTGGATTTTAATGCATTGTAGTTAAAAGCTGCAGATAAGTTTTGTCCCTTCACAACGCTTCTCTGGGGCAAATTGCAATGTAGGTTTCGACATGTAATGATTGTCAGTTCCCTTGTAAGTCTTGCTCTTGCTTTCTTCTTTTACCTTTAACCGTGTACTGAAAAGCTTATTTCTTGTAATGCATAATAGTTACATTATGTTTCCTTATTTGTTGTTTTAGGGTTTTTAAAACTCCTAGTAATTCAATATCATTACATTCCATGTTCCAATTAAAAACTCGCGTTTTATTTTCGTAGGCAGCTGTCGTTTCCTGTCTGCCTAATCACTTGATATTCTCAACATCTTTCCTGGTGCTAGGTCCAAACCGTACACGATCCCAGGAAGAGATTAACAGCTTCACGTCCAACCACCAATTTGGAGGACCAGATTCCATTTATTATCCCTGGGTAGGGTGACCCAGTTATACCTCCGGGAATCTTATGTCCCTTAAGGTCGCTTTCTACGACCCGTACGTATGAGCTGCAGTGAAACAATTCTATATTTCAGTTGTCCGTATGGTAAATTCTCTCTACATTAGTATACCTTTCTTTTTTTGTAATATTTTAATACCGTAATTTATTTGAGAAATTAGAATCGTCTGTCTTTTTATACTGGCGAGTGCAAGATAAGGGCTTTATGACCTTAATTATGTCAGTTTAATTAAACATACAATAGTAATAATAATAATAATAATAATAATTATTATTATTATTATTATTATTATTATTATTTGTGTTATTATTTATTTATTTTACCTGATGGAGTTAAGACCGTTAGGTCTTCTTTTCCTCTTCACCAGGGTTAAATTATACATATAATAACAATTATGAATTATCTACATGTTGATTAATTATACACAATAGATATAGGCTACACAATATAAAGTTGACAAGGGAAAGAAAAAAAATAGTCATCATCTGCATTCATGGAATAGGTCTGTTGACCCGTTCCGACTTCAGCCCATCTCTTTCTAGGTCTGCCCACATCTCGGGTGCCTTTAGGTTTGTATTTTGTTATTTGTTTTGGATAAGTAATAGTAATAATAACAATAATATTAACCTATAATTAGTTTAAGTAATTGGCTTGGTAAGAAAAGTTAAACATATAAAGGAATAACAACAGAATACATGGAACACGGTTATATATTATATTGTCTAAGGAAATATGTAGTGAGTTTTGTTTTGGACTGTTTTTGAGTCGAGCAGTCATTGATATACGAGGGGAGGTAATTCCAGAGTCGGGTGGCTGAAACAAGGAAGGATTATTATTATTATTATTGTTATTGTTATTATTATCATCATCAACATCCAAATTCTACTAAACTCTAGTCCTACCTTGCATCTTGCTTTAATTTATTGTTCTCAAATGTTGATTTAAATACGAGAATACAGAGTAATTTAACACTTAACATCCTCCTACACAGTACATCTCTACTTCTCACACAGTGTTGCCTGTCACCATGATCTTCAGATTCCCACCCTCTTGGAATAACTGACTTTCGGAACAGTAAAGTCCTTCAAAAGACAAATTAATAATTTTATATAATGTTAATAATACCTACTTATCTCTTCTTTATTGTTATTTTATTCAGTTTTGTATATATATATATATATATATTATAAATATATATATATATATATATATATATATATTATAAATATATTTTTGACATTTGGCAATGAAGGCAAATATGATATGAAAAGAATGCTTTAGTCGGGATTTGAACTCGAGTCTCTAAAGTCTGTACCTTTAGCGCTCTAACCAACTGAGCTACCCAAGAATTCCAAGACAAACATACAATTTTCTGATACATGTAGTATTCTCAATTCACACAAGAGGTAGCGGAAATATCATTCAACTGCCATCTAGCGGCTAACCTAACAGTTAAGCAAATTATTAAAGAGAATATTTACTTTATAGCAGTAACGCTTGTATATATTTATAATATCTACATATACAAGCGTTACTGCTATAAAGTAAATATTCTCTTTAAAATTTGCTTAACTGTTAGGTTAGCCGCTAGATGGCAGTTGAATGATATTTCCGCTACCTCTTGTGTGAATTGAGAATACTACATGTATAAGAAAATTGTATGTTTGTCTTGGAATTCTTGGGTAGCTCAGTTGGTTAGAGCGCTAAAGGTACAGACTTTAGAGACTCGAGTTCAAATCCCGACTCAAGCATTCCTTTTTCTTTTCATATCATATATATATATATATATATATGTCTCCATGCGTACTTGACTTTACCTTTAGACTATTGTCTATCACAATTTATCATCATCATCAACAACAAGGATTAAGCCCAATGGCCTGTTCCGATCTCATTATAGGTCGAATTGGTCCTTCTATCTCTTCAATGGACTTCTCAACAATCTTCTCCCTTTTGGTTTATAATTATACATTCGTCTTGATATGCGCTGTTCATTCATTCGTAATACGTCCGGAAGGTAAGCATTTTGATAGTATTTTATTCTTTCACAGAGATTAAATATATTAAGTTTGTAATAATAATAATAATAATAATAATAATAATAATAATAATAATACCACCTTGGTGCAGAAGTACGAAATTTGCGCTGGTTCGACTCTCCAGCATTTTTTTATGGTTAGCATGGAACCGGTGGTCACCCAGCATCGTGAGGCTGTGGAGCAGCCTATTAAGTTTGGAGAACTCTATGATGGCACATGTTACACCTATATTTGCTGAATGATCGCCCAACTGTCTGATTATCACAAGTGGCTGGTAGGCCAAGGGTCTTCTATACCTGTCGCGCATGGAGATCATCATATAATTATTATTATATAAAGAACGCATATATTCATATTTGTAAAGTAAAGCATTTGTATACAATTAGAATAATACATGTCATAATGTTCTTATTAAGAAGAACATTAGTAGTTTTCCGAGCGGTCCTCCACGAAACCATTTTGATGAACGTCACGGGGGAATTTAAATCCGTCATCACGGTTCTGCTTGAAGACTTAACAGTGAAAATGGGATGCGATTTGTGCTGACTCGTCTTAAAAACTCTCCCCATCCCTTTCCGTGCAAACAGATGCGAGAGAGTGAAAAAATCCACCATATTCTTCTTTTTTTAAGTCGATTCCCATGTCGTCATTTGCAATCGAATATTTTATTCCTCCCCCCCACCCCTTTCATTTTTTTTTTTTTTTTTAGAAAGGATTACTTATTCGCTAATCTTCCCCCCCTTCATCTGCAAACCTCTCTTTCTAGAGCATTCCAGTCCGTTCTCGCAGTTTCTTTTGCGCCAGTTGGCACAGATTTATATGGTAACTATCCATCCTTGGAACTTTTTTACTATTATTTTTATTTTATCCATTTTCTCTCTTTTCCCCATTTACGGAACTTTTAAAACAGATTCTATATATACAGAATTTCAGTCATGCCTTTAGGGATTAACTCATCAACAATTCTAATAGGACTTCTGATTTGAATGAAGACTGTCTCTTTTCAGTCAGTATGGACGTTCTGGCTAATTCCACTTCAACTACTTGACTTCATACCATACAAGACACAAGGTTTTAAAAGTAAAGCCTACGTGGGTATAAATAAAAAAGAAAAGAATGGGATTTTGGTACTTTTACTTATTTTTTTTACCACAGATTTGGAAGTACTTAATAATGTGAATGCCTTTCGTGTTCTATTATGAGATCAAATTGAGATATAGAAGGCGATGAGAGAATATATGTGAGATGCGTTATGTTTGAATTAATTATTTTTAGTTGAATTATTATTTTTACATGTAATGTGCTTTAATTCTCCAAGAGAAATTAAAATAAAGACTAGACTCGGTTTAAGGCAGAAGCAGGTACACTTGAATGAATAAAATATTTGGATCAGTGTTGACAATACGATGGTTTTCCCACGAATTTATTTTCTTACTCATATTATATGGAAATTTTAAAATAAGGCGGGAATTAAGATATACAATTTGTTATATTTCCTTCAGTAATAATGTCATGCTTTTTATGTTTATTATTATTACTATTTTATTTAACGACGCTCGTTAACAGATAAGGCTATTGGTGTCGCAATTCAAATCTGGACATGATAATGGTCGACAAAAGTTGCTCATAGTATATTTTTTCCAGGATTGAGGTTTTTATGTCCCGTAAATATACAACACAAGACCCATGCCTTTAGGTACCTTCCGAAAGAATCCGTGCGCAGGATTTTTACGCTCTTAAAAAATCAATCGACCCTGAAACAGATGTGAATCCGGGAACCTTAAAACTAGAGGCGAGCATGGTAACCACTAGTCCATCAGATCCGATATTTTGATGATACCACATATATAATAATCAAGGATAGGGACCGGGATAGTTGCCAATGCATAAACAGATTGTTTTAAATCACACAACGAGAACAGATGTTGGATGTAAATAAATTACCGCTTCGATAAAACTGTCTAATAACTATGAAAACAGTTTCTACTGAATAACAAGTAAATTATCTAACTGATTGCTGCGTGTTCTACCTGCAAAGGCGAAGTTCTTTCTGCTTACGTGATTTGTTTGTACTGTGAGTCGATGTGGATTGTTTTATTACACTAAACGACACATATAGTAGTCCCACAGTATTCACGTTACCCCACTCCCTAAGCCTGCTAATAATCAACATCGATATTTTTAAAATTAAATTTTAATATTGGCACATGTATATTAATGCATATTTGAGATTAAAGTTCTTAAGATCATTTTGTACCCAACACACAGGCGAATGGACAAATCAGTGAGCTACATGATCTTTATGGGAAATCAAATGTAATATCTTCTTCTTCTTCTTCTTCGTCACGGTTTACGCTTATTACTAGCCTGTTCCGTCTCTACATTGCTGCTGTTTCCATATTTTCTTTGGTCTTCCCAAACTTCTTCTTCCTCGTGGTGAATAATTGTATGCTGCTTTTGGTATTATATTCTCAGTCATCCTTGTTAAGTGTTTCTTTCCAGTTTGTTCTGTATTTCACTATTGTTGTGTTTAATTCCTCTACTTTTAGGTGTTGTCTTACTTATGTGTTATGTTTTTGTCTGTTCTTTGATATCCTCCTGCTTTTGGTCTGCGAAATTTCATTTCAGCAGCTTGTATTCTGGCAGATTGTTGTGTTGTCACTGTCCATGTTTCCGATCCATAAGTAATAATAGGAACTGCCATTGTCTTGTACAGTGCGATCAGTATAGCATTGGACACCGCGATCCTATGCTGTCCGTTCCCCTCCGCGAATGCACCAGCAATGACAGTGAAATCCCCGCGTCTGCTGTCCAATGTCACACTGATCCTTATAGAGTCTTTCCTGGCATTACTTTTCAAAGTACTTTTTGGTGTTCCTGTTATATAATTAAACTTATTTAGTTTGTTATTTATATCTGTTTCCGCCGTGTGTATGATATTTCGCAACATAGAAAGTTATATGTCACCACTTATTTTATTGGTATATTTTCCAATATTATCTTTGTCTGAACTGGATGAGTTAATACAACTATAGACAATTTTTTTTTGTTGCTAAAACGGGATTTCAACTCGAGATTACCACCTTTACGCGCTTGCGCACTAAACCATTCTGCTACTTAATCCAGGAATAGACACAGATATTTCTCCATTTGAAATCCCCATGTATCCCAATTAGTGAACTTTTATTCACATTACAACAGGGTTGCTTCTATTAAAAAAGGCAGTTAATTATAAAGGTAATGGTAGCATTAATGTACTCAGGTCAGCTGTTTGCATGCAACTAAATACCACGACGATTTATTGCTCCAGCGCGTAAAGCTGGTGAATTTAGGTTCAATTCTGGGTTTAAGCTGAAATGTTTATCTCAAGTTGTATCAACTATTGCATGCGATCAGCAAGCTTGTGTAGGCCTACATTAATAACAATATAAAGTTTCTAAGATCAGGTAACTCTCCTAGACTGCAAAGAGTGGATCATGTGCCACGAAAGCGCCCAAGAATGAGGTGGGAGAATAGCATAACCGTAACCATAGACTTCTTGTAGGAGAACGTGTCAAGAACGAGTTAAATATTTACGAATACAATTCAAAGCTTTGGATCCGCTATAAATTTTATAAACTATACCAAGAGAATATGATAGAATAACATTACAAGGTAAACATTATTTGAGGAAGGTAAGTTATACAGGAATGATCGGAAAACATTAGCTGAGGATATGGATGTATGGAGGGCTTATGTCCGCACGACTGTGAATATCCTGGTTCGATATTTCCAGTGAGTTAGTTAATATGCTCTTGCGTCACGAGTCGTGAAGCAAGCTACGTACTCGTATAAAAGATTCCCCTAACCCATTTGTTAAAACTACCCCAAGCCTCCCTTCCACCAAGGCAGTCGAAACTCTATTCTGCAGTTGCCGCGTTATATAAAAGTTAAGGTATTCATTCTATAGGAATGGATATTTATAATGCAATTATAGCTTTGCGTCTTTTATAAATTATTATATAGGGCCTATGTTATTTATTATATTCTCTCAACATATGCTCTAAATTAATAGGAAAGTTCAGAAAACGTGTAAAGAAAAATGTATGTGTTTTATGCTATATTTTCCGAGTTTTTGTATTTATATAGTTTTTTTTTTTCGAGTTGGCAACATTGAATTTAATCACTCCTCCGGACGAATGTATACCGATAAAACACATTTTAACATTTTCTTCTCCCAATGATTGGTGATATTTGATATAATGTATAGGTGTTACATTGTTGTTGTCATCTAGAAAGTCCAGTTTCGATTCCCGATATGATTAACACACAATAGTTGAGTTTTTCTCAGTTGTATGAAAAATGTACAAACATTTAGAGTCATAACTTTCCTAAAAGTCACCGAACCCGTATTTAACTTCAGTCATGCGTCTGAATCAAGTAGCTTTCAAAGACAGAACCTGTTAATTGCACTTACTTTATATTACTATTATTTTATTTAAAGACGTTCTTATCAGCTATCGGTCAGATACTCTTGGAGTTATATTACATTCCTCTTATCCGAACGGTAGCGAGTTCAATCCCTATAACAATGGATTTTTTTAGGATGGGAAAATTCAATTATTCCGGGAGGGATTTAAAGCCATGGATCCCGAGTTTGAAGATTTTTGGGTTAATAAAAGAACCTCAACTTAAATTAGAACCCCTGAGAAAAATGTTATCGTTCTTTCCCATCCAACTAATACCTTAGTTCAGACCAGGGCGTCTAGGCACTCAATGTGAGCGCGCCTCTACTAGGTGCTTTTTTTAGGAAAAGAGCTAACCACTTGTCACTCGCTGGCGTCTGTACCGACAAAAGCCAACTAAATTAGCCTTGGTTCAGTAATCACAGCAACCTACATGGAGATGTACGGATGTAGACAGATACTTTAACATCAAGATCATTAGCTCGCAATTCAAAGGATCCGCAGATTTGCTCAGAGTCATCTTTTTTTAGGGTTAAGGTTATTTTACGTGAAATAAATTTACTGCACGTGATCCGTGTTTTAGTTTAAATTAAAATCTCTACATATTACATAATAAAATATACAAAGTGAATAGCATACAGTTAACCCTTTGAAGGAACCCTTGCTGAGAATTTTTACGCTCTAAAAATCCACCCACCCTGACCCGGTTAGAACAAGTGAAGCTTGAAACCAGAGGCGAGCACAGTAACCACTATTCCACCAAGACCTTTGAAAACTAAATAGATAAATTGGAGTTTTTTTTCGGTATTTACCCATAATACAATAGTTTTTCCCCCACCCTCAAGAAATTAGCCTTCTCCATTTGTAGCGGTCCTGAACTTCCTCATCTGTATGTCCAAGTTCACGCATATTTCTCATACCATCCATCCAACCTTCTTTAGGTCTTTCCTTTTTCTTTTTTCTCTTTTCTCATATATTCTCCGCTCCAAGATATTCTTGCGGATTCTATCAGAGATGCACGTACTATCGTAATCGTCTTTCTTCAATTTTCTGTAACATATCTATTTCAACTTTCATAATTTTCCTGATTTCAACGTTTCTATTTTTTCTAATCTAGACTACCCTGATGGTCTTCTCCAGTAAATCACCTTTGTTGCTAGCTTGGGCATCATTTAATTGTCCATGTCTCTGATCCATATAACGTAACATATTCTATAATGGCATTATAAATACATTTCTTTGTTCTGTAAAGGATGTTTTTACTCTATTCAGCATGCAGTTACTCTCAGTCAATCTGCTATATTTTCTCTTTCTAGTTGCGATGGATCTTGTACATATATAAGATTGATTCTAGATATCTAATCTTCTTGACATATTTAATGTAATTCATTCCTGTAAGATATTGTTATACAATATTGATTGTTAAAACTGTTTTATTTATATTAATTTTTAAATCCCCATTTTTTATACAGTAAAACTTGTTTAATCCGGAACGTGAATAATGCGAAAATCTGTCCAACATGAACAAATTTATTGGTCCCGGCGGAATAGTAATTTTACATGTATTTTTGCATAAAACGGTATCTGTCCAACGCGGAAACGGAAGGGTATTTCTATACAAGTCATGCAAAATGTATAAAGCGTAAAGGCAGAAAAATAAATTTCTTTCCAATTCATTGAATTCCCGTTAGGCCAAACAAATAATAAGGAATTATTCCTGCCGCCGGGTGAAGTAGAGATTTTACCTGTACCTTAAATTTTATTTCGGGCCTCACTGCACACCCTTTATGCGAAATACAGATTCCCGTCTTTCAAATAAACTTTGCACTGTAAAATCGTATATTAGTTTAGGTTCTGAGACCGATCTTTCACAGGTACCGTTCTGAATTTACGGAATAAAGATAGCTAAAACGTATGTATCATTGTCATTAAATTAAATGAAAAAGTGAAAGTGATTGAAGATAAATCTCCTAATTTCCGGACCGATGCTCCAAAGTTAAGCCCTATCTGTTGCTAAATCCCTAGGAAATAACGATTTCAAGGCATATTTAGATTAGCTGGACAGTTTTAAAAGAGGACAAATGTAGTGTGAAATGAAATTTGCGGGGAATGAAAGGATGTGGACGAAAGTGTAGTTAGTGAGCGGAAACCGAAACTGCATACTTTAATTTCAGGAATACGCGCTTGAGAGACATTTTTAACGCTGACGAAACGGGACTGTTTTTTTTTTTCTCGTGTTACCGTCGAAGTCGCTCATACATACTACACTTCACTTTTCAAAGGCAGCGGAATTACAATTAATCCAAGGTACATAAAAGACATATACGGTACTCTATAATCTAAGATTATTAATAAGTTTTAGTTTTTTTTATAATGCGGAATTTTGTCTAATGCGGAAAAAATGTTGGTCCCATGCGATTCCACTTTGAGCAAGTTTTACTGCATTAATTATATTATTTTTGGTCTGGACATCTTACCTCATTACTCGATTCATTTTCTAATCACGTATGATGGATCATCTATATATTGTATAATCATGATTTTATCATCTGCAAATATATGTTATGAAAATATAGCCTATATATTTTTTCCCCAATGTGAATTCCCGTGGTCTGACATTTGTATAACAAAGCTCTTAAACATACATCCGAATAAATTTTAAAAAGTGCTGATGATAAGCAACATTCTTGGGGGAGTCCATTAGAGGTGATATTCTTTTATAAAAATATGTAAGCCTACCCGTTTTCCCTTACATTACTTTGAGAATATATGTTGTTGTCTAATGAGCTGCATCTAACACTGAAGTCATTAGCAGTCTTGCTCTCCAATACTTTGAGGTCTTAGAATCTTCATGTTTGACAGCGATACAGTCGTTCAGATGACCTTCGTCCATTTCTTCATCTGGGTGATTGCATAAAATGCATTTCGGTGAAGGCAGAACATTGATTTTGTAAAAGTGTTTTGCCAGTCAGTCCTGGCCCGTTGTCATTCTAAAATGTGCTACTTCTGTTTTTCTTGGTTTGTCTTGTATACTAATATTTTTTTATTAGGCATTCCCAGTTTTTTGTTTCTAACCACTGTTTGAAGTCTATGGTCATTCATAATTTTGGATTTTAACTTTATGTGGCCTTTCACTGAGGAGTAAGGTGTTGGTATAGATTCAGGCAAATTGTTCAATGAGAGATCCTATTTTGGCGAGGATATCGGCTGTTTCATTATCGGCAATCCCACAGTGGGAGGATATCCATTGGAGGACAACTTCGTTACCACAGTTTTTTGAGAATATATTGATTTTAAGGTTATGTATGTATGTATGTATGTATGTATGTATGTATGTATGTATGTATGTATGTATGTATGTATGTATGTATGTATGTATGTATGTATGTATGTATGTATGTATGTATGTATGTATGTATGTATGTATGTATGTATGTATGTATGTATGTATGTATGTATGTATGTATGTATGTATGTATGTATGTATGTATGTATGTATGTATGTATGTATGTATGTATGTATGTATGTATGTATATATATATATATATATATATATATATATATATATATACTCGTTGACATATGTTGGTAAATAAGCGTAGCTAAAGTATTCTGGTTAAGAAACTCCCGCTAGGGAGCATCCGTGTCCCCATGCGGGCGTATGGGATATATACATAAATAAAATAAATATAGAGACCTATTAATCCTAGAACGTGCACATCTTGGAGCGAGAACCACAACATGGGGTCACCCACTTTATTAAATATCTTAGACATTGAATTATTTTTATTTAACTTAACATCAACAAACAACTTACATCTGCATATAATTAGTTTAAAATATGAATAATTATGAGCAATGTGGAACGATATGATTTATAGAGCACTTTAATGAAGAATGTGTTTTTTTCTTTGTTTCGACGTTAAATACTTTCTTTTCAATTTGTTTTATATAAATACATTTCAGACGGTGTGTGGAACAATACAGAGAACATTCAAAAATAAAATTAGAAAAGAAACCAAGATAAAAATGTATAATGTTATGGCGGTTCCCACAATAATGTATGGAAGTGAAACTTGGGCTCCAGTGAAAAGACAGAAGGATAGAATACAGACAGCGGAGATGAGGTTCCTAAGACAAATAAAAGGATGTACAAGACTTGATAGAATAAGAAATGAGGATATAAGAGAATAATTGAAAGTACAGCCTTTATTGGATAAGGTCACGAATTACAGACAGAAATGGATTGATCACATGGATGGAATGAGTAAGGAGAGATATCCATTGTTAGCACGAAATTATCAAGCAAGAGGAAGGCATGATGTTGGAAGACCTAGAAGACGTTGGGCTGATGCATTATGAAGTCGGAACGGGTAATTGCCTAATCCCTGGACTGATGATAATGATGATTTTGTTGCTAACTTTTTCACATTATTTATATGGCAATGAATAAATAACACATGTACTAGCCCATTAAGTCATAGAACGAAAAATAAAAATGTTAATATCAAACATTATTTTCCACTCAGTTCTGTTATTAACAAATTATGATCTTTCTCACTTTTGGTATTACATATTTTTGTATTTCATGCAATTCATGTCTTAAGACTTGCAGTCTTCACAAACATTATTTCTGTGTCCTGCACACAGACTTCTTGAGACGAAACAGTAACATGCCACACCTTTCAGGTCTTGGTTCGAGGACAGGAAGCACATCGTCCAGCTGGTGTCGTGATTTGAGTTTGCTCCACTTCACAACCTAGTACTTAGCGAATGTTGCTCCTCAGTTGACTTGAAAAGTCTCTGTTCACTATTCTGAGCCTCATATGTTCTTCACATAATCCTAGGGCGTTATTTTTTCAGAAAGTCAGAGCGCTTGATCAATATTCTGAGTATAAATAATTGCATCTAAATATTACATACGCCCCTATGCATTTATTTCTGCTACATCCAACATACCAATGAAAATTCTTAAGGGCTATCCTCTAGTTTTCCTAGCTGCTGTCTTTGAATGAGAATGCTAATCAAACTAAACAACTCCTCGCCTCGTTACATTATAGAAGAGGACCATCTAAATAAAAAACAAATCAATGCATTTTGTTTCAGCTTTGTTAGTTAGTATTAGATAACACTGATCAGACTTGAAGCGAGTTTTTGTCTATCTATTTCTTCATTTGTTTGAGTTAAAATTTTCTCCACAACAAAATCAGGGAAGAATACAAGTAATATATATTTTTTCTAGCCACGGCTTTGAACCCAGGAAACTGAATCACTATATTTTCTGAAGTTTCCTGCTTGCCTTAGCATGAAAAGGTTTAGTGAACTAATTATTTCAATATTAGCCATAAACGACATTTTTTACTAGTATTTAATATATCCTCAGAGCCCCCATCAAATCCGCCTTCATCTCCTCCTCTGCCTCAGTACCATTCCCATCCTCAATCACTACTTTTTCAAGATCCGAAAATTCCCCGCTACTACACTATTTATCTGCATCCAACATACATGCAGCTTCTTTTCCAGTCACTCGACATTTATACTCCGCCATAACTGTTTAATTTTACCTACAGATCACTCTCCTACAAAAAGCTAATATTATAAAATAATATACACTAACCACAACGTGGGATCATATATGACCCAAAAGCCTATAAATCTGATTATAAATAAGATGGCAAAATAATACAACCACTACTTCTAAGAACTCATCAAGCACCGAAGCTACTAGAAACGACAGCTTTCTTTGCCTTAACATTTCATGTTGCAGAATGAAATTAGTATTCGTCTGGGTTACCCGTGACCCCACATAGGGTTAATACACGTAACACAGTACTAATAATAACAATAATATTATACAATAATTTTAAAAGTAACAAATTACGTACATTTTACAGGAAACGCAATAATTGCTCACTATAGGCATAAAGTGGAGGTAATATCTAAACCAAAGTTAAAACTAATATCATTTTAGATTGTTTTAAATGGTTTTAACGTCCGTAGCCACTGATCTCCAGTTGCGGGAATTGGAGGTAGTATATTCATGAGATCTCCTATGATGAGGTATATTTTATAGAGAAGATTGAGATGCAAATTTGAACAGACGATATTTATGCAACTTATTACAGGTTGTGATATACAAGAGGCAAACCAAACAAACATTAATTAATTAATAATAATAATATTAATCCATATATTCTGGGAGAGGTAAGGCCATAAGGTCTACTTATCTTTACTCAATCAGCAATAAACGTACAACCGGCTAATATATAACAATACAGGTCTACTACATAGGGTACTAATTATAGTGAATTAAAGAAAGGATAAACGCTGAAGTGTAGATCTTATAGGCCTACAGACATGTTATACGATAAACATTGAAGGTGACATAATGTTTGCCTTTATAAAGAGTGGTTTACAATGTTTTTTGTTATGTAGCTCGAAATATTAATCAAATCGATCTGTTCTCTAATACAAAAATAACTTTCTTGTAGAATGGTTGCCCCAATCAATATCCCATATTTTAAATGAGTGTGTGTAAATAAAACCAGCTATAACGGGGCTGGGGACCTAACATGCTGACCACATGTCACCCCTACACAGGCTGGACCGTCTCTATGATTAACACATGTGGATGTGAGGTCAGCAGCCGGATAGTAGAGCCAAGGGTCTTCTAAGCCTATCGCGTCATGGAGTTGGATTGTATAGGCCTACATATAGACTATAATATGACGTACTTAGCGCAGCAGCCATAATAAGGAACTTATTTTTTATTGAATGAAAGACTGGTGAATTACAATGACAAATTATAATGGAACATATCACATTATGCGTTCCTTTACTGTTAGTAGGCCTGTGTCGATATGAGAACAATATTATTACAGCCAAGTCAGTTTCAGTAGGCCTAATTCTATCTAATTCACTAGCTCTATCTAATTCGTAGATTCATGGCCGTGCGAACATGAGCTCTCCATACATCCCTCTCCCGAGCTAATATATTTTAATCATCCTCTCTATGACCTGCTTCTCTCAAATCATGGTTAATGTTATTATCCTACCTCATTCTTGGCCTACCTACTGGCCGCTTTACATCTTATTTTCCTACAAGGCAAGGGTTTTCCAAGTCCCCCTTTCATTCTCATTAGTTCCACATGTCCTGCCCATCGAAGTTCACGAGTCTTAACTGTTTATTACATTTAGCTTCCCAATAAAGATCATGTACCTAAATGTTATGTAGTCTTTTCCAGACATCTGTCAGTTCATCTCTCTTTGGTCTAAAATGTTTCCTAAGAACGTTCGTTATTCTCAAATTCTCGTAATTACAGTTTCATATGCTTTCATTTTTTTTCAAGAAGTTGGATGAGAAGAAAGAAGTATTTTGAAAGAAGTTAAAAGAAGTTTCTGTATTGCGTAATAGCACGCATTTTCCAAAATAATGCTTGTTATTTTTTCTTGTTTTCTTTCTGCAGTTCTTTTCTCTTCGTAATGGATGTTTCTACGTATTAGTATTGTCACTTTTTCAAAATATCTTGTATTTGTTATAAACTGTCTGTTTTCATTGTATAATGAATTTCTATGTTTGACCTTATAGTATTTAGTTACTTTTATTTATGTTGATCCAGCTCTAATGTCTTAGTGGTACTGAATGTAGTGCCCGTTTTGGTCTTTTGTATCGTCTCGCTTTCGCCTAATAATACATCATCAACATATACTTAGAGCTTACTAATACCATTAAGTCGCACACCATCTTTATCCTCTAAACATTTGATGGCTTGCTCTAGTACAAAATTGAAGAGTAGAAAAGATAGTTGTATCTCCTTGTATCATTGAGAATTGAATTAAAAAAAATGTAGAAACTGTTATCCTACCTCCACCCTACTCTTTATGCCATTAGACACAGTCCAGCAGAGGAGTATAAAAATTTCACCCTCCTAATTGAATCGTATGCCTTCTTGAAGCTCTAATACTAAATATACAAATTGCTAATCACGAAACATTATTAAGTATTTATCCCGGGTCTCGTGAAAGATTCAACATACCTAAATTTAACATAAGTCCTTACTAACCTATTACTATTAATATTTTTGAATGATTGATTACGTCATCTTAGGAAAATAGTCTATTTTTTCGCATTTTTTCCTAAGAGGAAGATGGTTGTGTCGAGTTGTGTTAAGAGCCTGTGTCTACTGCATGGGAGATTAAATGTCTAACCCAAGAATAGACCATCAAGATGTCTCCAGAACGAGAGAGAGAGAGAGTCAGACATCACGATAAGGAACCGCCAAACCTACAGAAACATCGTAATGCTCGTATCACTATTATCCAACAACTATAGACTAAGTAATAAAAAAAGTAATTTCTCGATAACATGTATTGGGTTTTAATTAGTTCAATACATTAATTTGTAACTCTGAATCAGTGACTTTAATTTCGCCTTCTAGAATAATTATATCGTCGTTGGTCTGGATCAAATCTGGGACTCGAAATCAGAGGCGGTCGGAAAACCGCAGCTGATATTTCTTTTATTGAATAAAATATAATTTCATAGAGTATACAATTCTAGAGGAACTACATATACTTGTAGAGTCAAAACGTATCTGAACTTGTGTAGATACCTTTATTGCAGATGACATGTAACCATTTACACAGCCCCACCTTCAAAGTATGCCTCCTGGCGTACATGTCTACCAGCGTCGGTACCGCTTCTCTAAATATTCATCTTGACATCACAATTTATTCACTTACATTATTATTTCAGATATTCACACTTAGTTTCAAGCAAGTAACATTGCAGTATAACCCTCGAAAGGGGACCCTGAAACAACATATTTGTGCATTCCATCTTTCGGTCATCTTCCGTAGAGCGCCCGTCGCATGAATTTTCACCTCTTTGTCTGACGGATACCGCCTCCCCTTTAGTAGAGATTGACCTTTTGAAATTGGTAGAAATCTGCTGGAGCAAGATCTGGAGAATATGGTGACTCTTGAAGGACGTGGCAGGGAAGCTACCGTTATTACTCGAAGTTCGGCTTTTTATTCACTCTACTGCTATTAAATAATCGTCTTCTTCTTCTTAAACATAATTTGTAGGATTTTCATCCTGTTTGTTTCCAAAATCACTCCTCGGAGGAAAACTTATTGGATGTGCATTCACTGTCTATCAATCTCTTGGCTGGTCTTCCTCTTCTTCCCCCGGCTGTACTTCACCCGTCTATTGGTCTATCTTCTTTAGCTCTTTATGCAAGTCGGTTTTCTTCCATTCTTTCTATATGACCCTTCCAATATTTTCGTCTATCTATAATAAATTTGGTTATGTGTAGAATATGAATTTTTTTCCTAATTTCTGTGCAATTTTGTACCTGTTAGGTTGAATTGATTTCCAATAACATGTACTACCTTTTAGCTAGGGAACTGGGTATAGTAATTACAATTTCTTGTAGATGCTACAGTGGTGACATTAGCGATCAACTGTTATTCATTAAAATAATAATTTTGTAATAGTCCACTGAGTTATTATAAACCCATTGTAGGTAGTTCATTGAAGATAATTGTTTGGCATTCTAGTTTGATGTTGTCGTTAACAAATATAGATTTGTTACTTAAAGTTCAAAGTTCAAATTGATCCGTAATTACTTTAATTTCTAATTAAAATTAGCAATTTTGTACCTGTTAGGTTGAATTGATTTCCAATAACATGTACTACTTTTTAGCTAGGCAACTGGGTATTGTAATTACAACTACTTGTAGATGCTACAGTGGTGAAATTAGCGATCAACTGTTATTCATTGTTACCAATATTACAAATTATATTTACGTTTAATCGTTTTGATCTTTGCTCCATTTACAGACCAAAGCCCCTTATGGAAAACTATGTTACAAATAATAATAAAAATAATAATAATAATAATAATAATAATAATAATAATAATAATAATAATAATAATAATAATAATAATAATAATAATTATAATAATAATAATAATAATATTAATAATAGTCATGGTCTTTATAGGAAGCCAGGTATATTAAGAACAGTAAAGTCTCGTAGACTCCGATGGGCAGGACATGTTGCACGTATGGGGAATGAAAGACTGGCATGGAAGCTTCTTGTAGAAAAGCCAGAGGGAAAACGCCCAGTTAGTAGACCAAGAATGAGGTGGGAGAATAACATTAACTATGATTCGAGGGAAGTAGATTATACAGGGAATGATTGGAAAGCATTAGCTCAGGATAGGGATGTATGGAGAGCTTATGTCTGCGCGGCCATGAACCTACGGGTTCGATAGTGCCAGTGAGTAAGTAAGTAATAATAATAATAAATTTAAATAATTAATAATAATTATTATTATTATTTAATTTCGGAATTTATCCACAATACAATGAATTTCCGTCACCCTGAAGAAATTCGCCTTCTCCATTTGTAGCGTTCTTATCTGTAAGTCCCAGTTTACTCATACTTCTTCTTACTCCATCCAGCCAACACTCTTTAGGTCTTCTACTTCTTGTTCTTCCATCTATTCTCCCTTCTCACGGATTCTATAAGATGACACCTATTGAGATGTCTTTCTTCAATTGACTGTAACACTTTTATTTCAACTTCCATAACTTTTCTTATGTCCACATTTCTAATATTTTCAAAACAGAATTTCTGCGATGATCTTCTCCATTAATCTGTCTGTGTGTCTGATAACTTGTTAGCTTGACAACTTTTAATTGTCCATTTCTCTGTTCCATATAACATAATACTTATTTTATATTTATAATAATAATAATAATAATAATAATATTAATATTATTTTTTTATTATTTTTTTTATTTTTTTAATTGCGGATGAGCCCATGTAGGACCATGCAAAGTACTTAGAGGCGTTTCCTTTGAGCCCAAATTTCTTTCATTCTTTTGCTATGAGCTTGTTTTCTCTCATCTGTCCAAGTTGTTCAAGTTTTTTTCTTCGGTTTGACCTCTTGGTCAACTTGCACTTATTCACCTTAATTCTAAATATATCTCTGTTTGGGATATCTTCTTTAGTAATTCCTGCCAATTTTAAGTCCTTTTTGACTTCATTAATCCACTTCATAGTATCCACTGGAGCTTTACTTTATTATTATTATTATTATTATTATTATTATTATTATTATTATTATTACTACAATTATTTAATGACACTTGTGAAAAAAATATTACTTATTCCGTGACACCACAATTCTTGGACAAATTTGACTGCTTCACATACTTCTTCCAATCACGTCTATCAGATGTTTTCGTATGTCATATCTTAATTCACATTGTTCTTAAATCCTCTTCCGCATTTGAACTGTGCTAGAATGATTTTCTCTATGTTGCCCTGCGATAAATCTGTTTCGTCGATGTATCTGGATATCTGTGCCTACTTCATTTTCTTCCCTTTCCTTAACGAACCCTTCCCCACTCTTCTATCTGCGCGTCAATGTTGCGCGGCAGGCGATATCCCTCGACGCGAAAACCTCATCTCAAACAATATTCGAGGCTTGAGCCGGGGGATTTGAGACGAGTTCCTCTATCATTAGATTAATCTTGTTTAATTTTTTGAGTTCTATGTATACATCAAGCTGCAAATGTAATGAAACTTTGTTATTTTGAGCGAATAATGGATCTGAATGTCGAATGGTACGTCAGGTATTATTATTATTATTATTATTATTATCATTATCATTGTCATCATTATCATCATCATCATCATCACCATCACCATCATCATCATGATTATTATTATTATTATTATTATTATTATTATTATTATTATTATTTGTAACTATCTTGAAGAAACTTTGTTTTAAAGATTTACTATGTTTATTAACTTTATTTTCTTGTTTTAAGCTACCACAGCAAATAATGTTTATTTATGTTAACTTACATAATTTATAATCATAACTACAGTATATTATTTAAAATATAAAATTTAGTCATGTTATTTATTATTCATTTATGTAGTAAGCCTAAAACCTATTGAAGTTGAGTTTATTACAGTGGTATATTTTACTAGAATATTCTCGAAATAATTGCTTACGATTTACCATACGAACATTAACAAGATTAGTAGATTGGAATGATATATATCAGATTGAAACTTTCTGAAATGTATTGGAACATTTATATTTATATTTGTGCTATACCTAGTAGATGCATATTAGAGAAATGCAACAAGTCTTTATTTATCTTGGAGCACAGCAATATACTCTCTGCTTTCTCTAAATTGAAATTTTATTTAAGGTTTATTTCATCTAGGTTCTCCTTTGCTTCGCCATCTTTAATTTATATTAGTAGCCTATATTGGAATTATATATTCAAGTTTGGCTATAATCTTTATAATCCAAGAAAGTATTGTATCGGCCAGTGGATTGATGTTTATAGCAATCCACATATGGCATTATCTGAGCTATATGAGCAATGTTTGATCCGACGGATAATGCTACCACTACGTGCATTTTATCCAGTCTGAGATATTCCGAGATTTTCCTTTTTCCTCCTTCCTCCAAGTTTTACTTCTAGTATTCGTTTATTTATTTTTTGGATTATTATTATTATTATTATTATTATTATTATTATTATTATTATTATATGGCATTCTAGAAATATGTCCTAACCATCTTAATGCCAAAATGTTATAATTGTAACTAAATCCAAATCTTAATATAAATTAGCCAACTCTTTATTTTATCTGGAAAAAAAATATCAGAAAATTACATAAGGTCGCCATATGGTTAGATTTTACAAATGTACCTCAGCCATTCTCATCATCATCATCATCCGGTATCATGGCAGCTGCCGCCGTCTTCCGGAAACCAAACGCCATTCATCTCTGTCCATCCATTGATCTTCCTCCAATCCTCTGATATTTATAGCTGCTTGTACTCCTTCTATCCAAGTTTTCTTCGATCTTCCTCACTTCCTTCTTTCTATTGGGATCCATTCCATAACAATGTAGGCAATCTTTGCTCTGGCATTCTTTTGACATGGCCATACCACTGTAATATTTTCTTTTCTATAATGTCTATGATGTCCGGCTCCCATTATTTCCCTTATTTCTTTATTTCGTATTCTATCCATTCTAGATTTTCCAGCTGATCTTCTTAAAACATCCATTTCTGTACTTAAAATTCTTTTCATTTCCCTGGAAGGAATTTGCCAGACTTCAGCACCATATGTTAAAATGCTCTAAATTATGGTTTGATATATTTGTATTTTTCTATTTTTTTGTGATATCTTTGCTCCAGCAATCAGAGTTTAAATCATTTAATGCTTATGATGAAAGTTAAAAATTAAATTGTACCTCTTGGCTGGTGCCGTTGTCCTCAACTTTGTTAAAATATTGTATATAAATTAACTGGAGCGCTTTCGGAAGTTATCTTCCATCTTCTACAGGTTGAGCTTCCGTTACTCCTTGTTGTGTACGGTGATGTTTACTCCAACTGTTTATAGCAGCAACTGACTTTTTTTTGACGATCTAGTATAATGGGGTTTGACTGGGGTGCGTTCTCATTAAGAAGTGAGGTGTTGTTTGTTTCCTTTATAATTTCGAGGTCTTCAAATATATTTATCCTAGCTGGAATGTTTTCTCGGTGGATTATCGTGAGAGTATTTTCAATTGTGT
Source organism: Diploptera punctata (assembly GCA_030220185.1). NCBI lineage: Eukaryota > Metazoa > Arthropoda > Insecta > Blattodea > Blaberidae > Diploptera > Diploptera punctata. The sequence continues at coordinate 1,494,143 of JASPKZ010001618.1, read as the reverse complement.
TCATTCGATGACCTGCGTTAAACAGAGATGTTTAGCATAGCTTGATTTATCACCCGCGTGTATGAAATCTTTTAGGTGTTCTTTATATCTTGTATTGAAATTTCTGCTTGTCCTGCCAATATAAAATTTATTGCAATCTTTACATGTTAGTTTATAGACTCCCTTGTTGTTGAATTTGTTGTTTTTCTATGTCATTGTATATTATGTTGTCTAATTTGTTTCCTGTTTTATAAGCTATGTTAATGTTTTTATCTTTTTCAAATTTCTGACTAGTTTTGTGGTTTAATTTCCTGCGTATGTTAATGTTACCCAGTGTTTTTATTATTAGATTCTCTTTCAAGTTTTGTTATATTGTTTGCGTCATTTTTTTTCTTTTTTGTTTCTTCATAAGCTTATCAATGATTTGTTTGTTGAATCCGTTGCTTTTCGCCATGTTTTTAGCAATACTCTTAATATGCATTGAATATTGGTATAATATTATATACAGTACATCGTTTAATATTGTTTTATTATTATTATTATTATTATTATTATTATTATTATTATTATGTTTTAGTGTAAACAATACCGTATGTACGTGAATTGAATTCTACATTGCAATTTTAATGACTATTTAAAATGTATTATATATGATTAAGAGATGTTTTCTTAAGTAATTCCTTGATAATGACTTGTGGGATCATGTCGAAATGTTTCCACAATCAGTGGTTATAGAGCCAAACTTGAATCCATGACGCGGAAAACCCAAAAAAAAAAAAAAAAAATGTCTTAATCATACTTATATTCACGAAAATCTACAATATATATAATTTTATTCACAATATGTGCTTGTACATTTGAGCTGGCTGAATGAAAGAAAAGGACGTATGATTTGACTCAGCCAGATTAAATAACACATTATTATTATTTTCATAGAATTAATATAAATAGCATTTAACGGATAGAGATTTGAACCAAGGATCTCACTAATATCTAGCTGGAACATACTGTGATAGGTCGTTTTTACCAATTTTATTTTATGAGAGGACTAAAACGAAGAAAAGCAATTTAATGCTTTGGACCAGTGACTGGAATATGCAGTGACGAGTCCCCTTATTTCTAGCTGTCGACATACATGTAATAATTTTATGAGCAAAGGGGATATCCCCCACGTTTTAATAGACATATTTTATAATTTCAAACTCCCCACACATGAATATCTGATTTATTGAGAGAGAGGAGCATTAACCCACTTTCCACCCTTGTGCGAGGCTACGTGCTTTGACTACTCACTTCAGCAAATCAGTTTTTATCGTTTGAACGCACGCCTTCTTCAGGTTCCTCTTTTCAGGTTTTAATTCCACATTCATTCAGTCCGTAGAGCTAGTAAATACATCGAGGTAAGATATTTTATGAAAATTAAGACCAGAGAACGAAAACTGTGGTTTTCCTATGGAGGAATAAGAGTCACTGACCACATGTCATGCCTACACTGGCCAGATGATAGTGTCTACCTCTGTGATTAACATGTGAGTGCCATGTCGCCATGGGTTTAGTTTTTAATGTCTTAATTTAATTACACAACAGCATTAACCCATAAATTTGCAATGAATCTTATAAGATAAAATGTTAATTGGTGTTTTTCGTATAACTTATATTTATACGTACTATAATTATCATTATCATCATCATAAGTACTATTATTGTTATTTTTATAATCGTATAAAATGTTATTTGTACATGACATTTCCATTGCAACATTTAATATATTTTAAATTATTTATAATTAGTATAGTGTAATATTATAATATATATTTTCAAATATGTACTTGTAATTTGTGCTAGTTGAGTGGAAGAGAAGGTCTTATGGCCTTAACTCTGCCAGAATAAATATATTATTATTATTATTATTATTATTATTATTAAGTTTGAATTTTTACTTCGAAAAATATTTTCAGCGAATTCCGAAAGAATGAAGCTATATTTTCTAATGAAATATTTTTTTTAAATTACAGATACTCGCTTATCCTATCTACTAGACACTAAAATGATCATAACCAAAATTTATATATAATAAAGTTAACGCTCTAGTGACCAAAGGTGTTGTTTATCGAAACCAAACTTGGCATATAGCAATTAATTAAAATAAGTAAGGTCGAGTTCGTTAACCAACAAAATCGCTCTAGCGGTCGGATTTTTCAAAGTTTGACAACGATACTCAGCATACTATATTAAAATAAATCGAAGGTGTGTAAACCCAGAGAGCTGCAAACCAATTAGAAAAAGTAGGCAAGGAATACAATTTGAACACTGTATGTACAAAAACAAAATCAATGGCATTTCGAGGAAAAAATCATCTCAGATGCAAAATTGTAATAAATAATAATATAATTGAACAAGTGAAATTCTACAATTCCAACAATCTGCGATATCCAACTATTAAAAGTGGAGGTTTACCTGAAACCCAAAATTAAAAATCGCCATTTACGATCCATCGTCGCAATATACACCATACAGTTCAATGAGCCCTAAAATTGGCGAAAATATACATCAGTTTAATTTTTTATATGTTTAACATAGTAACGGAAAAATGAATCGGTAGATATTATTTAGTTTCGTGTCAAATTATACAAAGATATGAAAATAGCCAATAACTTACGGTTATGCATGATTTTTTCAATGCACTTTTAAATAAGCTGGCATGAGAAATTGATTTTCTCCAATTTAACACAAAAATCTGTAAAGTTTGACCCTAAACTTAATATGTTCTTAGTTTAATCCGGTAAGTATTTTATTTTTATGCAGTTCCAGTGTTTACATACAGATGTGTTCAATAGACATATTTTTCAAGGGATCCATGTAGGTAAATAAAAATAATTTGAAAAAGTAAAGAAGGTGACATCTAAATTAATAAAGAGTGGGAACAATTTTGCTGTGTAAAATTTAATCTCCATAAATCAGGCACAAAAGGAAGTACTAAATGTCTAAACATACTCTACATATCCTATACGGGATACAGTGCATGGATGCAAATATATATTATATACACTAGGTTAGCAACACTATTGTGGCAGGAACGATCGTAACTTCAAAATTTGAACTTGGAAACAAAGCATGGAGATAAACAAATTTTTATTTTATAGGACTGCCTAGTCTACATGCGTATGTCCCAACCCGAGGACATGGATTTTCTCAACCAAGCTAATTTAGTTACACGTATTTCCCTACAGATATCAGCGAATGGCATGTGGTTAGCACATCGTCTCGAAGATATAAGCAATAGGCAGCTAATGTTTTACATGGATGGGAAAGGCAGATTTAAAATTTTCTCAGAGGCTTGATGCTCTTTTATGACCTCGAAAATCTTCGGACTCGGGATCCATGGCTTAATGTCCCTCTCGAAGTACTTCACTCTTGGATTTTTCGACCCTAAAATATCCATCGGCCCCGGGCTGGTTAGAACCCGCTACCCTCCAGACCAAAGGCAAGAAAATTAAACCCGTAGACCACCGAGGCCGATAAATAGGGCTGTAGGTGAATGGAATAATTTCGCAACAATCTTCAGTGGTCTTACTCTCTTCTTGAAGCAGTTTAAATCAGGTATGGGGTATGTACTCTCAGAGCGCCCGTACGCCCATATGAACATTGTCGCACTGACTACAAATAAGAGTAAACACAAATCTGTAAAGTGCCTTTTCTTTCAAAATGCGTATTCTGTACTAGAAATTTACTGATGCTGGTAAAATACATTGCGCCCAACCTATCAGACTTCATGCCGTTTATATATACAACTGAGGGTCGGTTTCACCAACAGAGATAACTGTATTATGCCAGTTTTAAGCTATGCATTATACACGGGGAAAACTTAGCTCTGTTGGTGAAATTGACCCTGAGGAATGGAAAACTGTATTCAAAGAGAGGACGCTCACACTGAGTATCCAGACGCCCGGACCGGCTTCAAATAAAAAAGGTTAAAAAGTATTCTGAATTCCAACTTATGCATTATTGTTATCTTTTTACACTATCCTTATTAAGTTCTTATTTGTGTTTTTATGCTTGTGTTTGTAACATCACTCTTCTTATTACCTTTCATTCCTATGGTTGTGTTTACTACTCCTTTTATATCTAGTGGTTATGTTCTTTTCTTCTAGTTTCAAGGGTCGTGGGTTCAAACCCAGCCGGGATCGATTAATTTTTTTAGAATGAAAAATCCAAGGGACAAGTCCTCAGGGAGTGACTTTAAGCCTTGAGTCCTGAGTATGAAAATTATCACGCTCATAAAATAACCACAAGCCTGAATAAAAAGCCCTATGTGCAAAATGTAACCGATCGTCATCTATCCTCATATCTTAGTTGCCGATTACATGTCTCATTGAATCGGAATCCTGGCATATGTAGGGAAATAAGTGTGACTAAATTAGCATGAACAAAACGGGTTCCGAAAAGGAAGATCTTGTACCGATGGAGTATTTTCCCTGAATCAGATAATAAACAAAAGACAAGGAAAAAACCTAGAAACACATCTGTTATTTATAGACTTAGATAAGCATTTTATCGAGTAAACAGGGAAATATTGTGGAATATCCTAAAAGAAAAAGGCATCCCTATTCAGATTATAGAAACTGTTAAGAGCTTGTACTATGGAACAAATATTTGTATTGACCCTCAGTTGACTAAAAATAAGACATTTTTTTCAAATAAACCAAGGAGTACGACAAGGGTGTTCACTCTCACCTATATTATTTAATATTTTTATATGGACGATATCCTAAAAGAATGGAAGAAGGTTTTAACTAATGAAGGAATATTAATTGATAATAAAGATAAAATAAATGCTTTATTATTCGCTGACGATGTTGTACTTTTAGCAGAATCTGAAAATGAGCTCCAAATGTTAGCTTATAAATTTAAATTAATAGCCAATAGATATAATTGTAAAATATCAATAAATAAGTCAAAATTAATGGCATTTATTGGTAAATATGGAATTAGATAAAAAATTGTACTGGATAACAAGATAATAGAACAAGTATCACATTTCCAATATTTAGGATGTGATATAACTTATAGAGAAAATAAAGATATAGAAAATAAAGTAAATAAATTTCAGGCTATTTGTGGAAGCATAAAAAGAACCTAGGGGTCGGAAAACAAGGAAAGATACGAAACTTAAATTATATAAAACAATGGCTGTTCCTTTGTTGTTGTATGGAAGTGAAAATTGGATAATGAAATCAAGGGATAAAAGCAGGATACAGACTGCGGAAATGCTATTTTTACGTAATGTGAAAGGATGCACAAGAGCGGATAGAATAAGGAATGAAACTATACGAGAAGAATTAAATATATATAAAATTGTAGATAAAATCAGCGAAAATAATAAGAAATGGACAGAAAACTTAATGAGAATGAACAACGAAAGAATACCAAAAAAGAACCTTCCCGTATAATCCCAGAGGAACAAGAGATGTTGGCCGACCACGTAGAAGATGGACTCCACTTTTAACTTCGCCGGAACAGGCTGCATAGCCTAAACCTTGTAGTAGAAGAAGAAGAAGAGATTAGCCTAAACCTTGTAGTAGAAGAAGAGAAGAAGAGATTAGCATGGTTAAGATACTTCCAGATAGGAGGCACCCATGTCTCAAGGAGGGTATACCAAGACGAAAAAGTAGTATACATATATATATATATATATATATATATATATATATATATATATATATACACTAAATATACTACCATGACCTAACAGTACATGCTTACATACAAACAAAATTATGTTAAAAGCTAGAATATAATGATTCTGTGTTTATTTTGAAAATTATTTGTTTAATTAATAAAGAAGAGAAGATCATAGAAGCAGCTGAAATGAGATTTCTGAGAAGTGTGGTTGGCTGCAAACATCTAGATAAAAGAAGTGAAGATATTAGAAATGAGCTAAATAGTTTTAAACTTTTCGATAAAATAAAATAATTAAAAACTTAAAAAAACATGTTCAAAGAATGAAAGATGAACGTATACCAAAAATTACATTTAATTACAACCAAAAGGAGACAGGAATGCTGGTAGACCGAAAAAGAGGTGGATTCAACTTTTTGAATGAGAATCTATGATACCGGAACAAGCCACATGGGCTTAATCCGTGATTGTTGTTGACAATGGTGATGAAAGCCATTAAATATTTTGGAAGTAATTGAATAACAAAATTGAGAATTTTTTGGGCATGTTGATTGGATAAGGAAAGGAAGAATTTGGAAAATGATCATAGAATTGAATGCCGAAGCAAAATAAGGAGAGGAAAACGACGAGCGGATGGAGGGTGAAGTAAGGATGAACATGAACAGGAAGAATTTGAGTAAAGATATTCGAGAAATAATTTTTTGTGGAAGTAAAATTAACTTGGTTTGAAACAAAACTAGTGTACTATAGAACTTTTCTTGGCGGAAAAAAGTTTTTTTTTAAGTTTAGAAACTTTCTCTCTAACATTTTGTATAACTGTAATTCAGCGGCTTAATTAATTGACTAAAATTATCGTTACAATAATAACCGTGATTATACTATTGTAGAGTAAAATATTAACATTTGCCGGCTATAAATACCTCGCAATGTATGTTACTTTTTTACACATTACAGCATAGACTTGCTTTCTCTTATATTATCTACTGTCTACTGAGTATAAATATTTTGCCAGTACTAGTTTTTTTATCCATGCTGTTACTTTTTTTAGAATAATAAGAATTTCCAGAAAATGCAGAGCGTCTTTCAAACCATTAACGTATTTATTTTTTTTGTAGTAACAAGTGAAAGTTTCGGAATTAAAACAAAAGAAGGAATTCTCATTTAATACCCGCCAAGGCAATAATTTGAACATCTTTCTTCCGTTTTAATTATGGCGCATTTGTTTCTCAATTGGTTCATTAAAAAGCTTGCTTTGAGATCGACTTCGCACCAATAGAAATTCTACTTCTGTTCGACGGAGAAATTATCCCCACGGTGGTAGTTTCTTCACAGGGTGGAAAAGGAGTAGAGAAAACAAAGGGATTCCACATCACTTTTCCTTAATTTACATCCACAATTTTGGAATAATACTGACGTATTAAATATCCATCGCAAGTATTTATTCTTTACGGTTGTAGATATATATGTTTACACATTCATTTTTGTTAATTACGGGGAGAGATGTAATGTAATGCACATCAACGTACATTTAACTTAAAATTATTTCATGGTGTAGCAGGTATGTTTACGTTTATCTTGACATTAGAAGCCAGGATTCCAAGTTTCAATACTGCTTATTTGAGAGCATCCTATTGGGTGATGTAAGGAGATACTACTTTGCTTAATGAGATACTGAAACCTGAGAGATATATTTGTAGAGTTTGTCATTCGTTATGTATCCCATACATAGTCTACGAATATTTTTAATACTTTTAATATACTTTCAAGTCAATAATTTCTAATTAAGTTATTAAGTATGATATTAGATTATTATTATTATTACTATTATTATTATTATTATTATTGCATTCCATTGATGCAGTTTAACATCTCGCTTTATATATACTTTTACGTGCTACACGCCACCCGGACCTTACAGTGACACGACCTGTCGGGACAGGGATTTTAACTATCGATCACATACATACTTCTTTGGCCATACATGGACATGGAGGGACTCCCCAAATGAGTGATCAGCTTAATGTCAGGACCTCATCCGATATAACATAACATTAAGACGAAACACACCATTTACACCGGGCCCACTGCGTACGAGGCAAGCGACGCTACCCCGAGATCAAAGCAGTGAACATTTATTATTATTATTATTATTATTATTATTATTATTATTATTATTATTAATATTAATATTTTATTTTTATTATATAGTTGTATTCTTTTTGAGCATTGTCAACTGTGGAGATCAGTAACTGATCATCTAACCTTTTGTCATACAGAAATGATGTGCTCTCATTCTCCAAACTATCCAAGTTTTATAGAGTTTATGACAAGTCATTAAAGCTGCCCTCTTCATTTTTAGTTTTATTTAGCCTGTCATTTTTATTTTGGAATGGTAATATTATTTTTGCATTCACTAAATAATGATCACTTCCGCATGATAATCCTATACATGCCCTTACATCCTGGGTCTTTAAAATTGAATGATTCTTAACTATTACAAAATCTATTATCGATTGTAGATTAAGAGTATCTTGGTGCCAAGTATACTTATGAATATCCATTTAGGATTTTAACTGAATATTGTTCACAAAATTGGCTGACCATCACAATCACTTATATAAGCCTCGTTTAGCATGAATATATGAGTGAATGGTATGTCTTGTCTTAAAAAGATGTTTGTTATCTCAGAGCTGGAACTTGGCATTGAGCTGATCAGTCACCAGGAGGTCTTCCGTGTGTGCGTGTTCTAGAGTTTAAAATTATATTCTGACAGGCCGTGTGCCTGCTGTAAGGCGCTGGTGTCATGGGGCATGTAAATATAGCTACAAAGAGAGAGGTTAAACTAAGGTAAAGAAAGATAAAAACCACCAATTAATACCAGTACATTTAAATGGTCAAGTGTCGAGATAATATTTAAACCAATGAATTAAACCGAAATCTGCTGTTGTTGTCTAGAAGTGGGTCCCCTGCATCTCAAGGCACAACAACCAGTGGCACAGGACCGTTCAGTGCACAGTAATTCGATCGATATTGTGACTCTAATTGAGTTGTGACACAGCCATTGTCCGTTTATGATCTAGACATAAGGTCGTTATCTCAGACGGAGCGGACCCGGGTATGATCCCGGTCGGGACCAGTTTTCTGAGATTTTCTGAACTTTAGACAAGTATCAGGAAACCTGAAGTCAAAAAATAGCTCCAAAATATCATGTGACCATCATAAACCTCTATGTAACATCAGATGAATGCCTGAGTGAATTATGTGTCTTGACATAAATGTTCTAATTGTCTTGGAGGTGGAACCAGCATTTTGAGATAGTCAATCATCCGAGCGCCCCTCCCTGTGTTCAAGTAAGTATGTACGTTATCCTGAGTTAAAGTCCTCTCCCGTATCTCTGTAGCGGAGACATATAAAACTGTACCTAGAAAAGGAGACGTTAAATACGAAAAACATTAACCCGGGTTACAAATGTTCGCAGACAAACAATTCGCTCTAGCGTAGTCAGTATCATAAAAAAAATATTTGAGTTATGAGTTGTTAAATTGTACACATAAATTAATTATATAGGCGTGTTAGATGACTTCTGTCCTTAATTAGGTTTTGAATTAAACTTATTCTACCGCTCTTGGGATTACCTTTTAAGCAGAAGATCGTCCGCGTTCGATCCCTGGTGGGGACAAGATTCCAAGGTGAGCTTCTTTCGAGATTCTTCTTGACCTGTAAGACAAACATCGGGAAACTTTAAAGCCCAAATAATTTCCGAATATTGTTTGGTCATAAATTGGTCCGCATTCTGCAAAAAGGAACCAAACCAGAAGATAACTGAACTGAGAAAAATGTATTCAAAGTTAAACGTCAGCATAAAAATTCACAAATGAAATTTAACTTTTACTTATTACTTCAACTAACATAACATCAAAGAGCTTCTATTTTATGAAAAATGTGGTAACTCCAACATTTTTTAATTCTAAGATTTTTACACATTTTTGTTGATTAGTTTGCAGAAAACTAAATGTGGCATATTGTGTCAGTATTTTGTTATTTGGTTCATAGATGGCATAAAAATGTGGTAGGTGAATTGGATCTTTTTCGCAAGGAATGGAGCAATACTTGAATAAAATTAATGTAGGATTAGGTCATATATTTCAAATTTGAGGGTTGCTTCCTTTTTGGAGAATGTAGTCCATTTATCCTATCATTTTTGGAGAATGTAGTCAATTTATCCTATCATTTTCCTCTTGTTTGATATGAATGTGTAAGTGAATGGTGATTTGTCTTGCGTGTTGGTGCTCTCTCGGAGGTGGCCCCGCTTTCAGGTGATCCATCATTCGGGGCGACCCTTCATATATGCGCGAGGATAAAAAAGTTTATATGTGATCCGAGGTTAAAACACCCTTTACCGACAGTTCGAGTGGCATGTAACAAGTAAAAGCACCTAACTGAGAGAAGTTAAACTAATAATTAGGACTATTAAACCTAACTGTGAATTACTAACCCTAACATTTAACAATTAGAGAATACGTAAAATTACAGTAAAATATTAATTTAAAAGCACATTTTGAAAAATCGGTAGGGCTGAAAAAAAGTATCGGTGTCAGGGTAGTAACTAATTTCTATACACATTGTTTACAAAATCGTTGGAATTTGCAAGTATTTTGAAGTGCCCCTGAGTACGCTACTAACGTTCTGCATGGTATACAAATTGGAATAAAAAATTAAAGAAGAAGGAAGAAAACAAACAAAAAATGTATAAAATAACATTTTTAGAAGAAGAATCGATACAAGATTTATAGAAAAGAAGGTTAAAATATTATACAAATGCGGAAGAGTCAAAAAAGGAAATTGAAGAATAATGGAATAGTACAAAAGGACTTATACATAAAACAGCAAAAGAAGTATTAGGAACAAAGAAAGTAGGAGGAAGAAACAAAGGACTAAAAAATGGGATCCCGAAATCCATAAATTGGTAAGAGATAAAAAGGAGGCCTACTTAAAATACTTAAACAACAAGAATGACCAAAACAGAATAGAATATAATAGAACAAGAGCTTTAGTAAAAAAAATATACCAGAAAATTAAATAGAGAATATTGGGAAAGATACATAGCAGAAATTGAGAACAATTTACACGTAAGACAAGACAAAGTATATAAATTTATAAAAAGCCTTAATTCTGAAGTAAAAGACAAAACAAATTTGCTAACTATACAAGATATAGAATTAGAAAATTATTATAAAGAACTGTGGACGAACATACAAAATAAAGAAGAAATAACACTCCTAGAAACAAACGAACAATATGCAGAAGTAGATGAATTAGAGATGCAAGAAATGATAGAAATATTAAAGAAATGTAAAAATAATAAAGCATGCGGGATAGACAATGTAAACATAGAATTGATAAAAAATGCCCCAAAGAATTTTCAAGAAAGATTATTAAAATTCTATAACAAGTGCTGGAAACAAAATACAATACCAGAGGAATGGAAAATTGGAAAAATAATCTCAATATTTAAAAAAGGCGATAAAACAAAGCCAGAAAACTATAGAAGCATAAGCTTACTATGTGCAGCATACAAAATATATGCAAAAATTATCAACCAAAGATTAACAACTATAGTAGATGCAATAATATCAGAAGAGCAGACTGGTTTTAGGAAAGAAAGAAGCTGCACAGACAACGTATTCACTTTAAAACAAATAATTGAGAAGCAAAGAGAATTCAACTTAGAGACGCACATCCTCTTTATAGATTATAAGAAGGCCTTTGATAAAGTGTCTAGACCAAAATTATGGAACATATTAAGTGAAAAAGGAATTCCACTACACTTGACAGCAGTAATTAAGAAAATGTATGAGAAAACAAAAATAAAAATAAATCAAAGGGAACCAATACATATAACAGGAGGAGTTAGACAAGGTTGTCCACTATCAACCACTCTTTTTAACATTTATTTTGACGACATGATAAGATCATGGAAGCAAATGACGACTGGGGGAATTAACTTAGGAAATATAGTAATAAAAACAGTAGCCTTTGCAGATGACCAGATTTTAATAGCAAAAACAGAGGACGAACTACAAAGAATGCTATATAAACTAAATGAAATATCAAAAAAATACAACATGGAAATATCATCAGAAAAATAAAAAACAATGGCCTTCAAGGGCGCTCATCCAGTTCGGACAAAGATAATATTAGAAAATAAACCAATAGAACAAGTGGTAAGATATAACTTCCTAGGTTGCGAAATATCATACACAGCGGAAACAGATATAAATAACAAACTAAATAAGTTTAATTATATAACAGGAACACTAAAAAGAACTTTGAAAAATAAAGCCAGGAAAGACTCTATAATGAAATTATACAAGACAATGGCAGTGCCTATTATTACTTATGGATCCGAAACATGGACAGTGACAACACAACAATCTGCCAGAATACAAGCTGCTGAAATGAAATTCCTCAGACCAATATCAGGATATCAAAGAACAGACAAAAAACATAACACAGAAATAAGACAACAACTAAAAGTAGAGGAATTAAACACAACAATAGTGAAATACAGAACAAACTGGAAAGAACACTTGGCAAGGATGACTGAGAATAGAATACCAAAAGCAGCATACAGCTATTCACCACGAGGAAGAAGAAGTTTGGGAAGACCAAAGAAAAGATGGAAACAGCAGCAATTTGGAGCCGGAACAGGCTAGTAAATAAGCCTAAACCGTGAAGAAGAAGAAGAAGGTTTAGAAAATGCGTGTATTTGTCGAGCGATTCCACTGCCTACTCTCCTCAGTAATAGACCTGTTTACGTGACGTGTGGTTGTATCAGAATGCCAAAACATAAATTGTGCAAAGGTGAGTCCATTCTTACACAAAGCGGACAGTACTAGAAGTCTGCCCCGAGTAGAGCGTGTCAACGTGCAGTTTGTAAACACAGCGGTCTAAGTACGATGCAGCCTAGCCTGTAACCCATACTTTTTTTAGCCGGTTAGGAAACTACATATTATAGGTATATTTCATTTTAAAATTTACTTCTTGAATATTTGTTATCTTACCTGTTAGTATAATGTTAACAGAATGTACATTTGAATTAAAAAAATACATTAAAAATAGATTTTTAAAAAGCCTTTCCAAAGCCTCCGTAATAAAAACGAAGGTAAGGGTAAATTGCTACATATTGCAAGCTTTTATCAGATACTCCATAGGGGAGCCGCGTAAATGTTGCATTGGATAGGATAGATAGTGTCAAAAAATGTTGAAAATCACTAGTTTATAGTTTTAATCCTAACACATTGCGTAAAAGATAACAGGCCTTGGGAGGCGTGTGGAGTAATTGAAGATAAAGACTCCTCCTTTGCAGATAATCGACACGAGATGTTAGCCGGACTGTCTCCCCCACGTGTCGGCCGCCTTTTCCCCAAAACAAGCGGCTGGTACTCGTTTCTGTTAGAGGCTGAGTCTACCCAGGTCTCAGTGCCGGCAGAAGATTTAGGCCAGTTTGTTTAAAAATCCTAATCTCACCGGGACTCTAACCGTCGACATCCCGGCTTATAACGTATTGCCTTAACCAACCACGGCACGATGACCCCTAACAACTTACGTACTTGTTTATAAATATTTGATAAATTATAGATTTAGAATGAAATTTGTATTTTTTCTGAGAATAAAATAATACGCAATGAAAAAAAATGGCCAAAATAAAATGTTGTTTGATTTTACTGTATGTAAATAAAATCTGTCCAAATTACGTAAAATGATGTATAAATATAATCATTTCCTCCACACGAAGCTACTTACCTCTCTACCTTACAATTTAGGTTGTTGATTGCACCAGAACTTGATGCATGTCGTTCCACAATATAGAACCTTACACTATTATAATTCATATACCGATATCTATTACTAGAAACGAATTCCTTATCACAGGTTATAATAGACTGCTGGACATTAGATTCTTTTACAATAAATTTAAATGTATTTATTTATTTTGTAATGGTATCTCAGCAAAGCAATTGCTGATTTGTGGATCTTTCGTTCCTCTAAAAACATTGACATTAATTTTCGTTTTAATTTAGATATGTAAATAGTTTGCTTATAATAATAGGTATATTCTATAGCTAATATGGTCCTAAGCTATTCGTTCTATATATAATATGTTTCACTGGTTGCGTGGAGCAGGCATTAACTAAGTAACTCACTGGCACTATCGAACCCATAGGTTCATGGCCGCGCGGACATAACTTCTCCATACATCCCTATCCTGAGCTAATGTTTTCCAATAATTATCATAAGTAATGCCACGAGTGATTTCCAAATTATCGATAAATTCACGACTCACGAAGTGAGGAGTGAATTTATCTAGAGAATTTGGAAATCAAGAGTGGCATTTGTTAGGACTATTTAACGAATAAAATAAAAGCTGTTTACTCACAAATCATTATTTAACTACAGTTATTTAAAAATATTTTTATATTTAAAGTAAACGGTGATGTTTGAAAACTAATGAGAAACGATAGGTAGCCTACGCTTCTACTGCTTCTTTTGTTTATCACTGCAACCAGATCATACTATTTATTGCCAAAGGAACGCAATATTGTAAGAATGCTCTCTAGTGGAGAAAAAATGAAACACATCAATCTGTATATTAATTCATTTTTGATGTCGTATACATTTAAGAAAGTGCAAACAGTGGTTTCTTTTTTTGGTGGTATAATCAATTGCTACAAATGTTGACATGTAAGCACTATTATATACAATCTGGTAGCCGTATTTGTTATAGGCTCAGTCACTGCAAAATAACGGTCAGACCTGTTCAGAATATTAAAAAAGGAGGAGCTTTGCTTAATATATGATAATCCTAACGTTGATAATTATTTCGTGAAACACGTCTCTGATTGGTTGTAATACAGAAATCATTGAAACGTGATTGGTCATTGACTCCCATTTGGGGCATGAGTTAAATAGTCTATACAATCTACCTCCCTCAAATCATAGTTAATGTTATCCTCCCACCTCATTCTTGGTCTACCAACTGGGACTGGGCGTTTTCCCTCTGGTTTTCCTACAAGAAGCTTTAATTCCCCATTCTTGCCACTTGTCCTGCCCGTCGCAGTTTACGAGACTTAACTCCTCTTACTATATCTTCCTATAAAGACCATGTAGTTCACTGTTATGTAAGTCTTCTCCATTCACCTGTCTGTTAATCTCTCTCTTTGGTCCAAAAATGTTCCTAAGAGCTTTATTCTCAAAGGAGGAGAAGGCCTTAAATTTGCCATTCTAAATAATAATAATAATTATTATTATTATTATTATTATTATTTATTTCAGATTTTTGTCAATTTAGTATGAAAATGTACATTGTATATGTGTTAATAATATAATTAATCATCCACATAATCGCTTTGTTTAGTATGAATATATGTCGCGGGCTATTTGGTTTTTCGAAGTTTCTCGACATTTTCCCTAGCTTTGTACGGGAAGAAAATCTTGAGAAAACATCACCTAGGATACTTGTTCCGTGCGGGAATCGAACCCGAGGGACCACTCCATCTGAGGCAATGACGTTATCACTAGACCACAGTGGTGGAAAAAGTAAACTCTCCAAACATTAATAAATCAATTAATTATTCCACATACTTAAGAATTTCCGCATACATTTGAGTCCCTATGAAGGAAGAAATTAAGGAATTTCCGCCGTATGGAACGATGCCCACCCAATACCGTGCAGAATTTGGGGTAGCTATAATAAGTAGCGGTTCCAGGTTGAAATAAGCAGCTATAACGACTGAGGGACTCAATATGCTGTTCACATATCACCCCTATACAGGCTAAATGATCATCCACTTCTGAGATTAACACATGTGGATGTGAGGCCAGCAGTTTGATTGTAGCCTGTCACTAAAGGCGGTCGAACTCTGTCTTACTTTCCCTAGCTCTAGTAAGCGAGAGCTGCTGAAAGGGGGTGCGGCCACGAGAGTCTCGTGTACCGGTAACAAGAGCTTAAAAATGAGAAGACCCGGGATTCTCGCAGTGAGTGCAAATAATGAAGACATGCAATGCTCGTACCACATAAAAACTGCATCGCATTAAAAAAAATGCAATTCTTTTACAGTGAGCATGTAAAATAAATTTCTGATTTCAATTTGATACAGTCCACCGCTGTGGTCTCGAGGTAGCGTGCTGTCTTGTCACGCAGCGGGTTCGGTTCCCGGTCGGGACAAGTTTCCTGGGTGAGTATTTTTTTTGGTTTTTTTTTCCTCACTTGTAAGACAAATGTCAGGATATTTTGAGGCCAAACGGTCCCCGAACATCATCTGGCCATCATCATTATCACCCTTACCATCCACGGTGTAGAAAGCAACGCAAAGCTACCACACTTATAATTCCCTAGTAAAGCTCCAAAGAATAGCATAAAAATGCTATGACTGCAGTGAATGGTCTACCATAGGGCAGAACGCTATACGTAAAAATTGATATACTGTAATTAAAGAATAATCTGTCAATTTATCGTATTTTTAACAAGAGCCTTTTGTTTGAAATAAGTTTCTCAAAGTGTAACAACTCCCTGAACTTGAAAAGATAGCCACACTATATATAATTTTATGCACTGTCGATTAAAAAGTAGTACGCTGATATTTATATTTATCTAAACGGCGTAAATTCGGTTAATGTACAATTGGCCTTTTTAACCATTTATGTAAATAAATAAGTTATTTTATTCAGTACTGACCAATTATTGTCTGATATTTTTATTTGTTGGTAGAAGAAAGTAAACTTCATAATTTATCATTTTCTTAAGAACTTTATATGGAAATAAATGTAAATTCTATACACATATTTAGTGCTTTGGGGATAAATTTTATTTACACGACTAAGTACATATGTATTAATTATTTTCACATGTAATACACAGACTTATATTAGAAGCCTAAGGCTTATAGAATGTAGGTTACATCAGATAATTTATTTAATACATTTTCTTTAGCTTTCGCAGTCATTGTGTACTTTATTTTTCTCATGAAGGCTGTTTACTGCTCACGGGAAATCTGATCTAACCGAACTCCCGGGTCGCTTTAGCTTGCATTCTACTCCTGCGCATATATTTGGCTTTCCCCTCCCACTCCCCTCAATACTCCAAGTTCCTCCGTAGAAGCAACGAGAATGGGAAGGTCAGGGAGCGAGATTCGAGCGGGAGTAAATGTGTACTACCTGTCACCCTATGGAGTTTTAGTTTTATTGAAGTTAAAGCAGATCATGTGTATTACAAAGAAAATTGTATAATCTAAAGCACAAAATTGTTTTGAGGACAAAGAAATACAAAGTAAACATGTAATTAAACAGGAAATCTGTATAAGGAGGGGGTAAAAAGTGAAAGCATATGGTCACTATTTGCAAATCTGGAATTTCAATCTTTGTTCTGACGTAATGAAGCATTATCCGGAGGCATTCTACTGTAAAAGAAGCAAAGGTTTAGTTTTACCATCTGTTGCTGTACTATGACTAAGACATGTTTTTTTCTGTGTGTTTCAGGTAAGTGTTACAAAGACTGTCATCGCTAATTCTGGGGACTTGTTCCAAGCAGACAAGCTACTACCAATTAGCCCCAAGGTTAGAATCTCAATTCTATCTTATTTTTATATTGTTATTTTTATATTCATTTATAGACGTTTTTAATATCTAAAATCATATCTCGTCTGCTGTCTTTAACTGATCCCGTTAGGCCATGTGTCACTGTCACGGTATACACATGCGGGTGCCCCGACTGAGATCCCAGGTTCGAATCCTGATAGTTCCAGAGAAGTATTGGTGACGGGCCATACCGAGATTTTTCGGGTTTTTCTCGAGTTCTCCAGTTTCCCGAATCGCTTCCCACCAACACTCTTCTTTCCCTCCCTTTCATATCATTTAATTTATCATTTATTCATTTCATATCAAACTTCGCCTCATCTCATGTTAGCTGGCACCCATGGATGTTGAAAATGTGTGATTGCGGGAATCTAATGGGGGACTACTTGTTGCTGGCTCATGACTCAAGCCTTAGCATTAAAAAAGAGCAGAAGGGGCCAAAGGGATTTTGTAGTCCCTCCTCGCGGTCACGGGTCCAACACAAAAAGTGGGTATATGGTCATAAGAACCTGGTGTTTCGGATATGGAAGATGACCTACGACTCACATAACACCATAGAGTAGACATGATTCCAATCATCCATAATATACTGGGATAGCGCAATAGGTCTTTCAGGTCGCTGTGCTCAGGCAGTCTGCCCGTCCAGTCTGAATAAACAACTAAAAGGCTGTACGCTTCTGTAGTTGCATTTGCTACGTGTTTATTTAGATGTTAACTGATTTAGTTTTTGTGTATTAAAAAATATGTCCACCACTGTGATCTCGTGGTAACTTCGTTTCTCGTACGCAACGGACTTGGTTTCGATTCCCGGTCGGGACAAGTTTGCTGGATGATGATGATGATGATGTAGAGGGGCTTTTCCTCATCTGTAAGACAACTTTGAGATCCAGACAGTTCCCGAACATCATCATTATCATACTCGCCAAACTTAATATAATCTGTGTGTGAAAGATTGTTTCGTCTCAATGTTATGTTTCTGGCAGGAAGTTAAAAATATAAAATTACTAGCTGATAAATCAGTCGTCCTCAACTGAAATAAAGTTCTGTTATAAAACTTCTTCAAATAGTTAAAATATGAAGGACTTTCAAAACAATGTTTCATCTTCTGCATTTCAATGGAAGTTTAAATTGAGCTGATCACTCATTAGGGGAGGTCCTCAATATCGTTATGTGGTCAAAAAAGTATGTTGTGATCCAAAGTTCAAAATCCCTCTCCCGACAGGTTGTGCTACTGTAAGGCCCCGGCATGTAAATATAGCTATAATGTGAGATATTTCACTACGATGGAGAAGGATTCCTATAAAATGTGATAATATGTGATCTGGTAATGAAATTAAACTAGGAATTTGCTTTAACGACTGAGAAAAAACAAGGAAAATACAACCAATTGCTCGATCATAGGATTAAATCTTGATGGCCTAGTGGTTACTATGCTGGCCTCTTGTTTCAAAGTTTGTGAATTCAAACCTGTCAGGGATTGATGGATATTTTCAGACGTTATATATATTCTAAGCATAGGTTCCTTCGGAAGGAAAATAAAGCCGTAAATCTCCTGTTATAGATTTACGAAACCTAAAAAAGCCTTAAGAGTGTAATATGAAACCTTTGAGTAAAAGGAGTCAGCCATTTCACGGTCAGATTTGAATTGTGACCCTAATTTCACATCAGATTAAAGAACGTCATTAATAAAATACTAATAGTCTACAAACTATGTTATTTAGTACAAATATATGCTATTAATGGACTAACCCAAAAAAGATATACGTGCATTATGAATTCCGTTATCATACAGCGAATAGTCGATTTATTTATTCTTTTAGGTTTATACAAAATTAATTGCACTTGTCCCCTTTTTTCACCAAGAGTCTAATGTAAAATACCTGCCAGCAACTAGATCGGAGAGTTGTTGATTCAAAATTCACAGAAAGCATAAACATATCATACTTTTCAAATTATATTTAAAGTTACTTAATCTGGTTACTAAGCTAATGGCGACAATAATTTTGAGCTTCTACACCTGAGCATTTTGCACTGGGTTCTAGAACAGTACCCGAAATCCCCATAGGCCTATCACCATTGACGACAAATAAATCAGTAAGATTACAAACAATTATCTCAGCCGAATTAAATTGTTCAGAATATTTTATTTTAATTTTAATGACCCTTTGATATCTGAGGTTATATCGCGTCTATTTATTTACTTATTAATTTTTTTTCACTTATTTAACCACTCAATAAGCGAAAAATATGAAATACAGAAAAAAACTTACACAAGACCATGACTTATTCATTTTTACACTATAATGGAGTTTGATTCAGCACAGTTCGCTGTAATATATGTTCATATTTACGAATATTGGAATTATACTATACACGTGTTATGAATAATTTACAATTCATGTGCTAGTCTATTTATGTCAGTAAGATGTCGCAATAATCAAAATGAGTTTTATAATTTTATAAATTAAATTGGTTGGATTATTATCTTAATTTTTAAAATTATTTTGGCAATACGAAAGTTTGCACTAAAATTCTTTTAAGATTAGTCAGAAGTAAATTTTCCGAATCTATTTATGGATTTACGTTTTTTAATAATAATAATAATAATAATAATAATAATAATAATAATAATAATAATAATAATAATAATAATAATAATAACAGTAATAATAAAATAAAATTCTATGGTTATTTTTCCAGTTATACTATATGGATAGGCCTACGTAACCTGGAGGGAGGAAAAAAATACAAGTATTTGAGAAAAAAAGTGCTTAGGAAAAATTCTTCTTCTTCGTCTTCTTCACTTCCTAGTTTAGGTATTAGTTGCCTGTTCCGTCTTCTCTAATAGATCTAACTCCATATCTTCCGAGGACGTCCGACATCTATTCTTCCTGTCGGAAAATATTGTAAGATTTTATGTGGTAATCTAATTTCTTCCATTTTTTCTAGATGTTCTTTCTACTGAATCTTGTTGTTAAATAGCTTTTCTTTTATAGAGTAGATCTGCAGTTCTTCACGAATATCCTCATTTCTTATCTGGTCCATTCTAGTGCATCCTTTTACTCTTCCTAAAAATATAATCTCGGCTGCTTGGATTTTACTTTCTTGGCTTAGGAAAATTTGGACCAAAATTAAGACAAACATAATTGCGAGCTACTTGATCTTAATGGAATATCAGGTGAATAAGAACATATAAGTGTCGCACGAGTAGATTGTGACGGGTAGGACATGTGGAACGAATGGGGGAATGAATAAGGGACATGGAAGCTTCTCGTAGGAAAGTCAGAGAGAAAGTACTCTGTAGGAATAGGACAAGAATTAGGTAAATTAATAACATTAACCATGATTTGAGGAAGATAAATTATATAGGGAATAATTGAAAATATCATAGGCTAGGGATATATGGAGAGCTTACATCCGCGCCGCCATAAGCCTCAAGATTCGATAGCGCCAGTGTTAGTTGAGTAGTTAGTTAAATAATATGAAGTAGGGAATAGCATGGAATGGGTCCTGGCAATGAAATTCCAACACAGCATTTGCTTGATGGCTGATGAAATCTAGAGAAAAGCTCAGGTTGATTGAATCTGCAACACTACCGCTACACTCGGCCGTAATCAAATGTATGTTATTGTTGCAGTTCACGAATTGATTTTGAATTTTAATTTTATTTGTACAAATTATAACTACATTGTATTCTTATTTCATGAAAGAACATCTATGAATATTACATAATGTGGCGTATTTAATCCTCGAATAGGTATTTAAATTACAATCTCCGTTATTCATTAAATAATAGTATATCATCAATTTTCCTAAAGGTAAATGTAAATAATTTATTTTAAAATTCATAGAAATTAAAAAGTTACCTTGGAGCTGTTTTATCTTTAACTTTTAGTAAAATTATGTCGGATATTATTTATTTACGTTTCAAAATGTATCCAAGTGTCACTTAGGTAACCACAGTTATAATACATTCATCCACTAACATTGAATATTTGCTAAGAGTTATTATTATGTTTAAACTCTTGTTCAGTTTTGTAAACAAATCTCTAATTAATTATAATACCCTAGGCTAGTCTGATGACGTCTGAATACAGTATCATCTGCTCTCTGTTATATAACTTGCTTAAACAAAGAGCCTTGCATATTTTAACATAAAATAATTTTTATAATAAATTACGCTATGTAGGATCAGAAGGTGGGCCCAGAATAAGTAAAACAAATAATTTGAACCATGCTTTGATGAACGTATATTATTGCAAAAATTTAAAATTGTTATTGCCAAGTTATATTTTTCTCCTCACTCTCAATCATGTTGATGATTACTTTTCTTAATTGACTGCTATATGCTGTGTTTTATTCCGAAATATAAAAACTGCAGCTGCTAGAGCATCTGTATATATATATATATATATATATATTTTTTTTTTTAAAGAAAACTAAACGCCTACACCGGATTTAAACCCGACACCTCTAAATTTGTATGTTAGTGACATACCGACTAGTCCACTCAGGCATATATATATATATATATATATATATATATATAGAAGAAAAAATAAATGTTTGTGCTGGAATGCCTGAATGAACTAATCGGTATTTCACTAACATACTAACATCGCTATATATATATGTCCACCGCTGTGGTCTCGAGGGAGTCATGCTGCCTTGTCACGCAGCGGGCCCGGGTTCGATCCCCGCTCGGGGCAGTTTTCCTGGGTGAGGTTTTTTTGGGGTTTTTTCCTCACATGTAAGACAAATGTCAGGAAAACTTCAAGGCCCAAACGGTCCCCGAAATCATGTGGTCATCATCATCCATATCATTATCATCATCAGCAACATCCTTCATTGCAGGGAAAGACCTGCTCTCGGGCAGAATTACTATGGATATGGATATATATATATTGGAGCAGATGAATAATTTTACATATCTAGGATGTAATATCTCATATGAAGAAGAAAAGGATGTAAATGCAAAAATATCTAAATTTTTAAGAATTTTAGGGTTAATAAATTCTATCTTCAAGCCACAGTTAGTCCAAAAACATTCAAGACTAAAAGTGTATAAAACACTGGCTCTTCCAACTCTTTTTTATGGTAGCGAAGTATGGACGTTGAATCAGAAGGATATACAGAGACTTAGATCTGCTGAAATGAGATACCTTCGGAGGACTGCAGGATACACACTACTAGATCACAAAAAAATGAAGATATCTTAGAAGAATTGCACATGCAACCTTTAGAAAACAAAATTTCTGATTATAAGTCAAGATGGATCAAATACCCACATCGAATGGTAGATCACAGGATACCCAAACAAATGTAAAGATATCAACCTGCAGGAAGAAGAAGACCAGGACGTCCAATCAAATGACTTTTGGATGGTGTGTCTCTTGAGGCCGAAATAGGTGAACAAATGGCCTAAATTCGTGAATGTACTATGATGATATATATATATATATATATATATACGAGACAGTGGAATGACCCTTCAGAAGAAATAGATACCTGATGAAATAAATGGTATTTAGATAATGAATATAAAAAATGCAATGGACTTTGGTTTGTTCACCCATAAAATTCTAAAAACATTTTAAAAACTGCACGTATATATGATTCTATATCTTAACAGGCAGCGGGACATCGGTCGTATTGCCATCTCGTGGCTTCTATATGAAGTAAGTATTTAAAGAGAATATTCACCTTTTCACTTTACAACAGTAACGCTTCTTTATTTCGTTGTTGTAACACATACACACACACACACACACACACACACACACACACACATATACACACACACATATATATGAGTGTATGTATGTATGTGTGTGTGTGTGGCTATTTTCGCTTTGTCAGAATTAAAAAAGGAAGTATTTCCACGAAAACAATCTCTATACGTATGAGTATATTTGCTAAAACAGACGTGATCTCTGAGCTCTCTAACCTATTACAACTTACTGTTCATTACTTATTGAACTGGGTTGAAGAGCCAATGAAGAGGTCCGAGGCCACATAGATTTTAATAGCATTTATTTTGTTTTTATTGTTTTACTAAAAATATTAAGGTAAGTAAATTAAACCAATGCTGTACTATATAGGACAGATTAACATTTTAAGCTGGTAACAAAATTATTTGAAATGTTGCAAACGAACTTTTTTAAAAAAAACCTGTATATAAAGTTAATTTAGTCTCTTGCAGTAGCCAAGCATTTTAAGGCATGAATACCTTGATGAAAACTACAGGAATTGCACTGGTTCTAGTCCCCACGGGGAAAGAAATTTTGTCGTGTAATTTCGGCTAGTATTGGACCGGCTCCCCCCCCCAGTACCATGAGGAGTTAGCTATAGCGGCTGCGGGATCCGTCAAACTGAATAATCGCCACCCCTATAATGGCTGGACGATCGTCCTTCTCTGTGGTTAAGATATGTGGATGTGAGACAAGTAGCCGACTTGTGGCCTGTCATGCCGTGGAGTAGTTCTAGAATTGTACGTCAATGAGATTTTAGTTGACTAAAGAACATATCAACACTTTTGAATTTCTTATTAAAGCACCGTTGATGTTATGTAATAAGATGTTAATTATAAACTTTTTACCCGGTAAGTCAGCCGTCCTCAACTGGACTTACCAGATAATAAATGTATAAAGAATACAATAAGAATTTACCATTTTATTACAAGTGCATCCATAAGTTTGCTTCTAGATGAAGAAAAATGGGAATAAAGTGAATCAGAAAGGACAAACATGTACCGACTCAAATGTCTTGGGACCTGAGTGGGCTTCAGACCTGAAAGTGTCACGTCTTTGCAACACCCCGGAAGTGATGGACTCTGTCAGATAGGTTCCGGTCCTTTTACGTGTTAGTGTAGGGTGACAACTACTGTGCAAGTCATGCTTTCAGTTTCGAGTGACGTGATAAGAATGTTCACAGCGGTATAGTCCTTCCCTGCAAGCACGTGACATAGTATTTTCACCTGAAAATTATATAATATCCAAATGAACATTGGTGCGCAAGTAATTATGGAAATCGAACGTTCTTTCTATCTTTTTAAGTGTATCGCTTTAACCTCTCTTTTTGCAGGATTTTAACCTGTTCAATGCTTCCGGGACTTTAAAGGATTCAGGAAAAAAAAAACAGATCACTCATAGACGTCTATACTTTGTTTAACCACACGAAGACATGGAGGGCCTCCCGACAAATGTTCAGCTAAAAGCCAGGAATAGTCTAAGAACATGATGATTTAAAGCATGTCACACCACTAAACAAGGACAGTGTGATTATGATGAAAAAATTGTGTTTGTGACATTTATCTCATAGGTAAAATCCCAAAGAAAATCGCTTTCAGAGATCGTACCCGGATCTAATGAACCCGAGATAAGAACGTTACACCAGGGCACGGCTTTGGGCGAAATTAAAACATTACAAATCGAGTTGGTAACATAAGTCGTATTTCCTTATGTAGTATGTCCAACTCCTTCTAAGCCTGGGAGAAGTAGCTCTGCTTTCCATAAATTCCATATTACAAAAAATACGACATTGCCAAGAATGAAATTAAAAATATCTGTAACACGTATCTCTGTACACAACTATAGTGATATTCAGTGTTAAATAGTGTCACTAATCACATAGAAGAATCACCCTGCAATGTTTCCCAGTTGGGGAGTGTACAGTACAAACTTCCCTCCTTCCTCCACGCGTATATTACAATATCTTAAAGATATGCGGCGCTACGCTACACTCCATATTCAGACAAGTTAGAGCAGGGCCGTTAGAAAGTGCTCAGTAGGTGTAAGAACCACGTCGGATAGATTGACAAGGTAAGACACTGCTACTCATTTGTCTGTTTGTGTTGTTTTATTGGGGGTGCACCTGATGCAGGTAGGAGAGGAGGCGTCTTTTCACATCTAGTGAGCAAGTTTTAACAAGCCTGAATATTAGACTCTCAGTATATAGTCTTCAGTTTCACGGTGTGAACCATGGAATCCGCAATCTTTTCATCTGTAATGTAGTCTACCGATGTTTCTTGTTCCTGCGTATCGATAATAAGCAAGTAGTATATACATTTTACAAAGTTACAGTCCTATAATATTGTAGGTTTAATGATTTTTACATAATTGTTTTCCCCATGTGTATTATTACCCTGCCATATTACGTTAATGAAATTTAATTTAAGTATTTCAAACGTTACTGAAACCTCCTCAACTCGTGTCCGACTCAGGGCCGGGTCGAGGATGAGATGAGATGAAGCCCTGTACATTGAATGCCTATGAATAACAAAGACGTTGGCGACCACGTCTGATGCACCATCGCATAGGCAGATGAAATTAACTTAATCCAAATGAATGAGGTGAGTGTGGACAAATGGATGAATGATATTTATGGCAGGGGAAACGGGAAAATCCCGAAGAAAACCTGGCCAGACTCCGTTTTATCCACCGCGAATTCCATATGTAGTGACACTAACTCAAGACCCCAATGGTGAGATGCGAGAGTCTATCTGTTTGGTCATGGAGCCGCCTCAAAATGTACTGCTCACTTTTATTAAAGCAGTTAATATCGGATGAATAAAATAATAATATGGCCTACATTAAGTACCAGGACTGTTATACTCAGCGTAAGTTAAGTAAATTCTTAATTATGGAAAATTATCAGATGATGGAAATAAAACTTCTATAACATAGAGTCACATCAATAGCATGGTAAACAATCTAATATAAGAATAATATTTAAACTCAATAATCTGCCTTGGTATTTTATGTCTTTATGTTCTTTAAAGATATACAATAATAAACTAACGATACAATACATTGGAGTTCCAGAAACAGAACATTGTTCTGCTCGTCAAAGCTCTAGCGAATTGTTAACAAATTTCTAGAGCGTCTTCGGATTTAAGACAAATCTGCCATATAATATTGCAAAAAAACATATATGTAGTAAAGATATGTCAGTTGCTTAGTATGATTTTGGAAAAATAATATCTTCCAAACGAATAGAAAAAATCGATTATCATACCAATCTATAAGAAAGGAGATGAAACTGATTGCAACAACTACAGGGGCATCTCATTACTTTGAACTTCGTTTAAAATTCTAATACATATATTAGTAACCTGACCTACTCCCTATATTGATGACATTCTAGGAGATCATTAATGTGGAATTAGAAGTAACAGGTCTACAACATATCAGATTTTTAGTATATAAGACAGATTTTAGAAACGAAATTCGATTACAGATGCCGGACGTCATCGGAAGAGGTGGTCATAGATCTATTAGTGAAGACGGAACAGGCAATTAATGCCTAAACCAGGAAGTGAAGGAGAAGAAGAAGAAGAAATTGGAATATAATGGGAATGTATATCGACTATATGTAATCTTCAAAAAGACATACGATCCAAATAAGAGGGAAAAATTATATAGTATCCTGCTGGAGTTCAGAATTCCTGAAAGTTAGGATTTAAGGTGATCAAGGAGAAACAGACTTAATTTGTCTATTATATAGAAAAAAAAAACTTTAAAGCAACGTAGAGACTATAAATACTACGTTTATAATTGTAATATTAAAAAATGACATGTCATTGTTGTTGAACGTATAATATGAACATCATAGTTGTATGCATAATTTCGAATAGGTATCACTAGATATCACTATCAACTTACATCAAAACGTCATGAGAAACAACGAAATGTAATTTAGTTTCAGATGTTGACTTTGCTACTGGCACGTATAATTTAAGAAAATACACCAATCTGAATATATTTCATTATTTGTTACGTTTGTAGAATATATATTAATGTAGTTACTTCACATACGTAAATGGGTATACTTTTGTTACACAAAGTTACGATTTTTCAGAATAATAATATTTTTATTTTGTGCTAGAGAATTTTGTCATTAAAAAAGAACGATAACAGATGTGAATCCTCTATTTTCGAGCACATAGCCTAATACATGAAGAGTGGTAATTGGTTTTCAGCAGTGCTGGATTCAGTTAGAATTTACATGAGTAAGCTGTGGTATCCATGGTAACAGACAAGTCTGGTGACAGAAGAAATGCAAATTGCACACGGTGGCAAGTTGAAGACGTGAAGAGATGTCAGTCTGGTGCAATCTTCTTTCACTTTCTCTAAGTTGTCACCAAGATTTTCTAAATGTCACACTAGGTATAACGTTTATCAAATTGGTACCACTCCCTTCTCGAGAAGCGGAAGTTGGCTGGATTCGTGCCAGAGACGTGTTGCCACTTCTGCCACCAAAACTGATGAACGTTGCCTTAACCTCAACTCACGCCGTTCTTGAATCTCCTCACCAAAATGTCTGCGGAATATAGATGTACCATTATTTATATTTTTTATTTAATATATTTTACAGATAAAGTTAATGTTATGTTGGATTTCAAATCGCAAATAATATATAAAGTAGTCAGTTACTCAATACACTTAATGTGTTCCATAAACACCCATAAAGATTTTCGTAAGTTTTCTAAACATAACCCAGCTACAAAAAGTATATTATTTGAATATATTTAATTTATGCGAATTCGTGCTAATAATACATTGGTACCGGGCTGAGTATTTCACATTGTTTTCCAGTTTCTTCACTAAATGATTTTGCATAATTAGTTTCAGATCCATTTCCATATATCAAAAAAGTTTGTTTTAGTCTATTCTATCATTTCTAGATGTTTTGGCACTGCAATTAGTTCTACTCTGTATAAATATAGTATGGAAACTTCTTGTAGAAAAACCAGAGGGAAAACGCCCAGTTGGTAGACCGAGAATGAAGTGGGAGAATAACATTAAATATGATTTGAAGGAAGTAGATTATACGTGGAATGATAGGAAAATATTAGCTCAGGATAGGATGTATGGAGAACTTATGTCCACGCGGTCATGAACCTACGGGTTCGATAGTGCTACTGAATTAGTTAGTTATGGATATTTTGCCACCTGCTATCTATTTGTTCTTATTTTTAAAAATCAGTTATTATGGATTTTAAAGAAAGCTTCTCAGGAATTATGTGCTTAAGATTTTCATTCACAAGATGCTAATTTTGATTTTTGAAAATATTTTAATTAGGCCTATACATATGTAAAGTATGGATGAAATTAATTAATGGCGAAATTTGGTGCACCCTCCTTACGTATTACGTTGTCACGTAGTAGGCTAATGCCGGTAATATCGCGTGTCTAGTGGAATTTTGAAGAAGAGATTCACAGGGAGTTTTTTTTTCTCGAAACGGACATATAATGGATGTAGATATTTATTCTTAACAAATGCAATAACATCGTGAAATTATGAGGGGAGCGACTTCAAATCGAACCGGACACCATATTGCAACGATCAGCAACTGGGGGACCGCGGTACAAATCCGGACCGTGGAAGGTCAAAAAACTGGTCCTCAAACGTGACCTCATATTCAACTCACAAAAAATATATAAAATGAATTAACTAATATATAAAAGTAAATTAGGTTAATACACATACTAATTATTTAAGCAGTTATGTTCTTTCAACATTTCAAAACATGAGTATAATTTTGTTACTCATTGTAGTTGCTAAGCTGTGCAGCGCAGAAGAGCTCGCTGGAGAGCGGGGGTGGATGGGAGAAGCTAACCGGCTTATGTTGTTACTTCGATCCACATAAAAGCTCTGTACACCCGAATGCAATGCAGGCATTTTATTTAATAAAATAATACATTTTATAGATATATCTCTGACTTTGGTAACATTTGAAGCCTATTTTAATTGGAGCAGTCATATTCATTTAATCACAATATTTGTGTTGGTAACTCGAACGAAAGCTTAACCCCACTTTATGAAACTTATCTTTCGGGCGGATGTATTGGGCGCCGGCAACCTCTGATATGGAAACGACACCTTTGGCGTGTACCAACATAGGCTACACTTTGATAGGTAATCGGCACCTTTGCGGTGCGTCGGCACAAATTTCGTTCAAGATTAACGTCCGCCCATCTTGAAGATACTCTTCGCATAAGTTGCTCTCCGCATGAACTTAACTTTAAAAAACTGTCTCAAGACCGCAAATGCAATTTCTTTCATTGATTTTTTAATACAAATATGCCTATATATTGTATTTCATATAATTTTGTGAGTGAAAATGAAAACAAAAATTTAGGACCTTTTCAAAAGCATCCAAAGCTCACCTAAAATTACTTGCCGACCCCTGCTATGTTGCATGAACAACCATGAAAAAAAAATCGGGAATTGGGAGGAATCGAACTGTTAGCACAACCAGCATATAGCTCTGATTTTGTGCCTTCAGGTTAACATCTGTTTCGATGCATGACCCATTTCTTGAGTGAAATTTCTAAAACATTGAAGATTTGAAAGTGGGTCTCAATGAATTCTTCGCATCAAAAACCAGAGACAGGTAACCGTCTCGGGATATATGAACCTCGCTGATAGATGGCTCAAGACCATAGACTCTCATGTTCTCTTTCATCGTAGGCTCTCACTTTGAAGATTAGTTTTCTCGCCAGAAAATATTCCGAATATTTTTTTGTTACAAAAAGACATTACTTATGAGGCAATATTCTATCTTTGTGTGTGTGTGTGTGTATCATTTGAGGTTATAATAAAATTTTGACATTTAGCAATGAAGGAAAAATATAACATAAAAAAGTAACGCCTGAACCAAGATTAGAACGCGAGAACTCTAACTCTATACTTTAACGCAATACCTCATCGCTACTCAGGCTCCAAGTGCAAATATATATTTTTCTTTCCTTATATAGGCTAAAATTCTCTATCGTAAGAAGCAGCGAAACATTACTCTTAACAATACGACTCTTTGATGTGGCTAAGCTGACTAATCTAACCCGTTGTCGTCATTATCTTCATGAAGACTGCATTTGTCAACTTTTGGTCTGAATATGCTGTCACGTCCCACGTCTGCATTAGCATTTCTTAATACAATGTTAATATGATATCTTCATTGTAATTCTTAAGTAGATCTCATCTTTTATTTTTTCTTCCTTATCTTCTGTGGGTCCATGGAAATTTACGATTACTAAATCATGCCGTTTAGCCCTTAGAATTGTGAATGATATCATATCGCTGACAAACTTAACATCTCGGATAGCTGAGAGATATTCCTTCGAACTAAGAACCCGTTTCGAATTTTGGTCTCGCTGCACCCCGATAGTAAAAAGTTGTTTCGTAACTCCTAACTACCTTCTCTTGGCTATTTAGCTTCCTGTAAAGCTACTATATCCAAGAGGGATTTATATAATCCCCGTGTTTATATTTCTAGTGCCCACTATTAATAATGTCTTAATATTCCATGTTCCTAGGAGGAGGTTTGAGCCAGTGATAAAAAAAAATGGAATAACAAGGAGAAAATGAGATCTACAAAACAGTGGTGTAATAATTATTTGCCAGGTAATTTGCTTTGCTATAAGCTATATTAAACTTTTTAAGCTTACAACTTGTAGTCATTTACATTGTAAAATTGGGGGATATTTTACTAATATGAATTTATATGGATTTGATATAGATATATATATATATATACTACTGCAGTCATTAAGTTCTGAGACCTTACGCCTGGAGGGTAGGCACCCACAAAAAACAGTATGTCTTACTAGATGCCGATTAATAACAGGCGTACACTTAAACAGAACCACATCCTCCCTCAAAATAGTCGCCTTTGGCATTTATGCAAGTTTGCCAACGATGGTATAGCTGCTGGAAGCACCACTGAAAGATATTGGCAGGAAGGTCCCGTATGGCTTCTCTTGTGGCAGTAATGACCTCTTCGGAAGAATAAAATCTGCGCCCATGTAGGATTGCTTTCATGCGAGGAAAGATAAAAAATCGTATGGTTCGAGATCAGATGAGTACGGAGGTTATGGCAAAACTGTGATCTGTCGCCTTGCAAGTTCCTCTTGGACAATGACAGAACGATGTTCGGGGGCGTTGTCGTGTAGCAACAACCAATTCTTTATACGCCAAATCTCAGGTCGCTTACGCCAAATTGAATCGCGTAAACGGCCAAGAATCTCTTTGTAGAGGGTTTTCTTTACGGTTGCACCTTCTGGGATGAATTCCATGTGAACAATTCCATTTGAATAAAAAAACAGTTGAATCATCACCTTGCCTTTTGACCTGTCTTGTCGCAGTTTTTTCTATCAAGGTGATAATGGCGTTTTACAGATGGCGGATTGTCGTTTCAGTTACGGATTGTAAATGAAACACCATGTTTTGTCTCCAGTTCTTATCCGGTTGAGAAACGTCGGATCATCGTCAGCACTACTGATGAGGTCACCACAAATCGTCATGTGGTCATCACGTTGGTCTTGCGACAGGATTCGTGGTACACTGTGCTGGGTAACACGAGACATGTTTAGGTCATCAGACAAGAATTTTGTAGCAAGTACCATGACTACCACTGCTGCCGGATCGTCTACTGATTGGGAGCGGTTAGCACGCATCAACGTTACAACTTCTTCGATCTTGGGTTTAGTTCGAATTATTTATGGCCAACCAGTACTCACATCATCTTCCAAACTGTCCCTTCCTTTCAAAAAACGTCGGTGCCACCTAGACACAACACTGCGACTCAATGCGTACTCACCATAAACTTGCTGCATCATTTGAAACGTTTCGGTCTTGCATAATTTCTGACAAGAACTTGATGTTTGCCCATTACTCAAACTATGCCTCTCAAGTTCCGACGTGCGCAATTCAAATCACCGACTCAACAAATACCTTAGTTCTGCTTGCAGTGCATGTACTCAACTGTCTCTTTCTGGGACGAGAGACTAACTGATAAGGTACCATACTACGGTGCCACCTATGCGCTATAGACCACTATGCGCTCAGTCTCAAAACTTAATGACTCTACCGCGTATAATATTTGTGTTTCTGATAGGATGCGGTCTGTTAAATACTATTTAATGACACAAAGTTTTCGAATTAATATATACAGTATATTACAAGAAGTATTATTGAGGGACCCCATGGAGGAAGAAATTTTCTCATGAAATTTAGGCTAGTATGGGACCGGTACCCACCCAGCATCGTGAGGCATTTGGGTAGCTACAATAAGTAGTGACTCCAGGTTGAGAAGACCAGCTATAACGGCTGGGGGACCCGACATGCTGACCACATGTCACCCGTACACTGGCTAGATGATCGTCTACCTCTGTGATTAACACATGTGGATTTGAGGCCAGCAGCCGGCTGGTAGGCCTAGCGTCTTCTAGGCTTGTCGCGCTTGGAATTTTTTATTATTGAGGAACGTTTTGAAAAGAGGGCAAATTCAAATAACTAAGTACAATAATTAGAAACAGGAATGAGGTGCAGAAAGGAATTAAACGCATACTTATGGATATCTTAAAGAAGATTTCCAGGCTGTTGACCGTGGTCTTGAGCTTGAAGTTCCCCGACGTTTCCGGGAACTTCAAGCCTCAAGACCACGGCAAACAGCCCGGAATCTTGTTCATGATATTCATACTAAACTCCGGCCGTGAAAGCCTAAGTCAATATAAAACATGGACTTAATTTTGGAAACGCATGTTATTACGCATTACAGGGATCCTTGTAATTCGAACTTCTCTCAAAAATCTTTTAAAATAAAATTGTATAATAATATTATTATTCCAGGTATACTATATGATACGAAACATGGATTCTTTCTTTAAAGAAGGAGGATATATACGAATAGTTGGGAATAACGTTCTTAGGAAAAATTTTGAACCAAAGAGGCACGAACAGATAGGTGAATGGAGAAGACTTCATAACAGTGAGCTACGTGATCTTTATGAAAATCAGACATAATAAGGACAATTAAGTCTCGTAGACTGCAATGGTTAGGACATGTAGCATGGAAACTCATCGTAGAAACACCAGAAGGAAAGCTCGCAGTCCGTAAGACAAGAATGAGGTGCGAAAATAACATTAGCCATGATTAGTGGAGGTAAATTGTACAGGGGATAAAGAATTTCAAGCTCGTAAAAGAATCGTAAGCATGAATAAAGAGGTTTCTCTGCAAAATATACCGACCGTTACCCATCCGAGTATACGTAGTTACTCACTAGGTGCCTCCCTGCGGCGATATGCCGACCCCATATCACTCGTTGACATCTATGGGTAAATAAGTTTAACTAAATTAGCTTAGTTAAAACACCCCCACGGCCCACCTTCTTCCTCCAAGAAAAGATACTTATTCCCCCACAACAATATGGCTTCATCGTTGGAAAATCCTTTTCTGATGCCATCAAAGCTGTCTCAGATTTCGTACACGAAAGTAGAAGTAAGGGGATGAAATCCTGCCTCCTATCCCTGGATATCAATGGCGCCTTTGACAATGCTTGGCACCCAAGTATCAAAGCGCGTTTACGAGAAATAAACTGCCCTTAAACATCTATGATATCATAGTGGACCTCCTACATAACCGTACAGCTCACTTCAGACATGGAAACTCTTCAACGAGTAAGAACGTCACCAAAGGATGCCCCCAAGGTTCCTTCTCAGGTCCCACTCTGTGGAATATTTACTAAGTGGATTTATTCAGAGCTGGCAGTAAGCTGATGACATAATGATTGTACTTAATGGTATTTCCCATGATCACATACTTAACACGCTCCAATTAACACTGCAAGTCCTGCAAGATTGGTGTTGCAGAAACAAACTTGTAATCTCTAAGGAGAAATCTTCTCTAATGCCTATGTATGTCAGAAAGAAAGACACATACGCAATCACCCAATAGTTACAGAATGGGGCCTAAATGTGGTAACTAAAATGAAATATTTGGGTGTGATGATAGATCACAAAATGGACTGGTATCCCCATTCACTATACCTGGAAAATAAAATACTACATCTCCGAAATATGCTAGTCAGATGTTCCAAGGCGACTTGGAGCATGTCCTTCCATCATCTTATGAAAATCTATCATCAAGCCATTCTCCCTATGATACTGTATGCTGCAGATTCCTGGAGCTCACAAATCTCCAAACGGGCTAAAACCAAATTGAATCAAATACAAAGACACTCTCTTATTTTCGCAACAAAAGCATACAGAAGAGATTCATACAATGCTCTCCAAGCTCTAGCATGCGTCATGCCCATGGATCCAACAGTACTCTTACACAACGACATTAAAGTCTAGCCAACAATTCTATAATCCCTCTACTGAAACCAACTGAAATGCCAACACTAATAAAAGGGAATTCCGACTACTTAATATTCACGGATGGGTCCAAAATGGCTAAGCATGTGGGAGCAGGTATGGTAGCCGAGAAAAACTCAAAGAAGGTGTTTACCAATATGAAAAGACTTGACATAGAATGCTCAGTCTTCCAGGCAGAACTCCTTGGAATTCAAATGGCAGTTGGATGTATTGAACTACAAAAAAGATGTAACTTCAACATATGCTATCCACATAGATTCACAAGCCGCTCTTCTAGCCATAGCCAATAGAAAAGCAACCAACCCCTTGGCGATCCAAATCAGAAAAAAGCTAATCGTACTCAAAAAGACGAGTAAGATTGACCTCGACTTGGTTAAAGGTCACGCAGGTCTTCGAGGGAAAGAGAGAGCTGACTATCTGGCTAAAATAGCCGCTAGCTACAAAACTACTATTGACTATAACTCCATCCCTATAACACGAGACAGCAGTTATTAAAATAATACTTTGAAACAATCTGGAATTTCATTTACACCAAAACAAATGACTCCTTCCATAACAAAATGTTCATCCCCAACATACCCTGTAGACTGTCTCTATCTCTATGGCTAACTAACTATATAACCACACAATTTCTCATCAACCATGGACTATTTAAATCCTACCTACAGAAAATGGACAAAACTGCTTCACCTTATTGCAACTGCCCAGAAACATCACTGTAGACGGCCCACCATCTGATGACTGAATGCAACATGTTCTCTAGAGATGTCGATCTCTATACTATATACTACAATACAGCTATACTACAAATTGCTACTCCGCCAAATATTCTGAAGTTCCACTTTAACACAGCCAACATTGCAGAATTTATTACGAGGATCTTCCGTCAACTACAAGAACAACTAGAACAATAATTGAACAATTGTAAAACTGTAAATATACCGTGATATACCATTGGTGAAACACGGGTTGTAGCATATATGTAAATGAAAAACACTCCCACTAAGGAGCCACCTAATCCTCACATGTTGGGGTGTATGGATAGATTTATTTGAGATATTATGAAAGGGTGAAAATGATGAAAAGTGGACTGATAATAAAATTCCAACATAGCAAAACAAAAAGCAAAAAAACAGTCAAGTTGGTGGACAGGTGGACACCGGGTTTTGAACCTGGGACCTCATGAACAAGAGCTCGAAACTGTACGTTAATTATTATGATAAAACCAGCCATCAGTATTGTTGCTTACATCTTTCATTCCATACTCTCTTTGTAATTCCAAGTTGTTCTTAATTAAACTGAAAAAAAAAAAAATATATATATATATATACAGGGGGTAAATGAATGATACCACAAATTTAACTACGTATAGAGGGGAATTTATATAAGCATTTTGAGTTAATGAACTAATGGTCTGCGAATACATATGTCCCAGATAATTAAATTTGTAAAATGGTTGGCACGCCAATGATTATTTGAAATGAAAATGGAAATAATATGATACAGAGACTATAACTTGCAACAAGCATCCGCCTTTAGCCCAGTGGTTATAGCAGTCGTACTACCGATGCAAATGTAAGATTGATGCATTACGTTCGAAACTACTTGCAGTACGTGTACACTTTTTTTCCGTTCTTCCTGTATTATGTACGTACTATAAATTAGTTGCGTAAGTAGATTTACTTCTGGTTTAATTGTTTATTCATTATTTTACAGAATACGGTATTGAAATGTTGGCGCAATACATGCGTTACAAAACCATCTACGTACGTATTGTACAGACAATTGTTTGAAAGGTTGTAATAATAATACACACACTGTAGAGTACAATAGGTTTCGCAAAACAAATGTGTAATTGTACTGTACAGTACTTACATACTTAGATATATGATAGTGCAGTGATCGCAAGAGTAATAACCTGAAGAGGTACAGTGTATGTACACACGGCATTCATAATGTTATTGGGAGATAAATAGCAATACAATTGAGTAAACCAGAAAAAAAGCAAAGCACCTGAAGACTCATTAGATAAATTGTTCAAAATGGCCACCTCCATTCTCACAACACGGACGACATGGGCGACTAAAGGATGTTCGTGCCCCGTTCAAGATACCAGATGTCTCGCGGATCACATCAAATACTGCGATTATGCGTGCAACTAACAGTTCATCTGTATGAACAGGGGTCGCATTCACCAATGTTTTCAGGTGTCCCCACAAAAATAATGAAGTGGACAGAGATCTGGAGAGCGAGCTGGCCACACTACAGTTGAACTACTTCTTCCTATATCCAGCGGCCAGGATACACTTCATCCAGATGATTTCGCCATTCTGGCAGAAATGGGGACGAGCGTGATGTGAGAAGGAACTTATTCTAGCAATCTAGGTAAACGTGCTCTAAAAATGTCTTATAAAGACACAATTTAATCTCTGGGGAAGAAGGTAGAGGCCAATGATGTGGTCAGAAATTACGCCTACCCATACGTTCACAGAAAATCTCTGCTGGTGACACCTCTCGAAGTTTGCATGAGAATTTTCATAATCCCACACATGACTGATCTTTCAGTTCAGAATCACCCATCCGTATTAAATATTGCTTCATCAATGGATAACAAGGAGGAGAAGAAGTACGGTGGCTGCAGCAAAGCCCAATTATAAAATTGTACCCGTTGACCGAAGGCCACTGGCTGTAAGGCTTGTACTTTTTTGCAGATGAAGGGATAGAGCTGGTCTTCTTACAGGACTTTGATGGTTCATGCCCATTACACATGGAACAGCACGAGTACTATTAGAAGGATTATCTTCCACCCTATGAATCACATTTTCTTCGAAGTCTGCAGTGCGGTGTGTAAGTTTTTCACCGGCGTCTGCTCTGTTTACCTTCAACGTCCAATGCCCCGTAAACGTCTATCAAAAGACTCTAAGGTTGTCCGGTGACGATGGCGACTATTCGGATACCGCTCCGCATACATGGCAGCAGCTCTTGCTCTTGTGCTGCTCCATAAATCAGATGCATTTCGGCAAGTTCAGCATAAGATATTAAATATAAAATTGGTACCCGGTAGGTCAGTCGTCCTCAACTAAATTATTAAACTTGATTAAGTACTTCCAATATGGAGGCCTTTCAAAAAACAATGTTTTATCTTCTGCATTTTAGCTGGTTAAAATGCAGAACCTTGAGGATGCCAGACGCAGTCTCTGGCGAAACGTCGGGGAACTACAAGCCTCACGACCACGGCCTACAGCCCGAAAATCTTCTTCAAGATCATCATAGCAACTCCGGCCGTGAAAGTCTACGTGAATACATAAGAAAAAATCGTTTTTATCAGTATATAGGCCGTACGGTAAACTTGATTAAAGGATTACTTTGCTTAACAACTAGACCGAATACCATTTTCGTACCGTGACTATTATTTTTTGTCATAAATATGAGTTATTGGTTCAATGTTTTTCTTTTTAGCTTATTAAAGTACCTTTTACATTCATTTTTCATAATGAAAATTGTCCCTAAAAATCATAACCCTACTTATTTAATTTAAGGCCTTCATGGGACAAATCGGCTATTTTTTGTATAACATAATTTTAAAGGAATGATGTAAAAATTTGAAAAGTTCAAATAAATTCTTGCATCTGCAGCTTATTCCGGGATAGTGCCAAATCGTTTATGAAGAAGCAGACGTATATAAAAGAGGAGTTATTGAACCCCTTCCCTTCAAATTATACACTATAAATACAGTATAATCAAGGATTGATTCTTGCAGGAATTAGAATGCAGAACAGCTCTGAAAGATATTAAGACCTTTATAACAAACATTCCAGCTCGGCCAAGAATGGAAGTAGTTGCGATGTTTCGCCTGACTACTGGACACGACTTACCGCTAAACATCCTCACAGGTTTGGCATCATATTCACTCTAAACTGCGAGCTATGTTACTTTGATTTGGAAATGGACTGAGCTTCCTGGGCTACAATACTCAAGCGTTATTTGAAAGCAAGATGATTATTGGAGAATGGTAATTTTATAGATATTTTTTGCTATTTGCGGAATAAATAAAAAAAAATATTCAAATCTACTTTTAGTCGTAAATATGAATTTCACTGATTAATCCGCTTAATTGTTCACTATGACAAGAGTTTTTAAAGTCGCGTCCTACTTCCTCTTGAGAAGGATACAATAAAAAAGAAGTTAGTATCTTTTGAGTGAGTTGAAAATAATAAAACGGGTATAGTGTAGGAGGTTGAGAGATGACAACTGAAGCTACTGACCACTCTTTTGCAACTTCTTTTTTTTTATGTAGGGGAGGTAACCGTGGAGAAAACTGGAGCTGAAGTTTGTTCTCTCAGATAATCTGGTCAGACATTGTAACTTTTGCCACCGGAGTTTGACAGGATAGAAAAAGACAAACTTTTTTATCCACTGGCGCCTCTGAAGTATCAGAACCATGTTTTGCTCTAGATCCTTTATCTATACTCTTACACAACTGATTTTTTCCTCTTTGCTGTAGGGTACAGAACTTGCTTTTTTACAATATCCCATTGGTTTCAGTGTACGATTGCCTCAATGAACGATATACAGGGTGGAAGTTTTATAAGTGTACGATTTCTTAGGATTGATTTTAAGCTTACATCTGTCTGTCTTTCTATACCCGTGCATTCGTGGAGAAAGAATGCTACCTTGCGGGAGTTACTTAACAAGCTAATTTAATGACACTTAATTCCCAATAGATGTCAGAAAGTGACATGAGGTTAGCACATCGCTTCAACACGTTGTACCCTTGTGGAATCTCTCTGCGCTATGAAGTCTACATCAGCCGCACTCTATGCGCACGCGACTTCTCTGCTTTAACTGTACAAAAAGTATTAAATGAAATTTCACCAAAAGTGTATAATTTGGTTGCTGCATTGACTTTGTATGATGTGTTATAACCATAAGTTCATGAACTGCGCCACTCCTTCCCCTATATTTTCCCTTTCATTTTACTTCTATCGTGGTTATCGTGGTTATGAATATAAATTCCTCTTGAATACTTAATGTGGTTATTTACTAATTTATGTTAAGTATCATTATTTCTGCACTAGAAGGATACTTTTAGAGAGACGATTCCGAAATTCCGCAAAGTATAATATTTTCGATGTCGGAAAAGGAGAGAATAATATGTTTTGAATGAAATATTATATTGAACAGATTAGCTAAAATTATTTAAACAATTCTCGTAGCTTACAGTTAATTATTATTGGCGAAGCGCGACATTCAGTTTTTTTTTTCCTGGAAAACAATGTTGCAAAAATGAAGTATGTGAGCTATTTATAGCTGTTTCTGTACATTGAAATGTTTATATTTATAGTAAGGTGTAGTGAACGAGTTTTAAGGGTCTGAAATTATGTTTCAGGAGGTATATATGCAGAGAACATTCTTAATATTGCTTACATAAAAATTACACATCACGTGCTACATTTTAATTTTTATGTTGGCGAAAGGTTCGTATGATAAACAGTTTGACAACTGTAATAGTTCATTTTCCACACTCATTTCAATAAAATCAATATATATAAAATTTGTCGTAGTATAATACAAAATATCTTTAGCATATGTAATATACCTTATACATCCCTCGGAATATATGGGTGCTCCCTAGCGGGAGTTTCTTGACCAAGCTTATTCAGCCATACACTTTCAGAGAGACGAATTAAATCAATGTCTGGACCTTTGCCCTTGTATTTGATACAAGGCTCTGCTGTTATAAGTGTTCTTAGGTTCCTGCTTACCAAAGGTACAGTTTAATGAATTGTGATACGTAAAGTACGCGTCGTTAGACGTAACCTTGGTGTGGGAATTCCCAGAAACATGAACATGAAGTAGTAATAAAACAAGCCAACCCGAAAAGATACTATAATATTTTTTTTTGTTATATGATTTATTGTGAATATAATTTTATTGTTTTATTAATTTAAGTTGCAAGTTACACATGTTAATGTAGAACGTAGTTAACACTTTGTACATAATCTTACTTTATAACATATGTTGAAAGTGTCATCCTTCCTGGTTTATACAGGCTTTGTACCTGGAAACCACATTCTGGCTGACACGAGTGAGTTCTCGAACGTTGCACTTCTGCAGGAAATGTCTGATTAAATTCATCACATACCCGTCGAGCAGACTCGTAATTAAAACAATATTTACACAAAAAATACAATACACCAGCAAAATGGCTCTCACCATCTTAATAATTTAAAGCTAACTAACTGCATCCACGTGCCGCGAAGTCCAAATTGGATGCGCGCGCCACGTGCTGAAGCAAGTCGCATATCCCACTTAGAAA
Source organism: Diploptera punctata (assembly GCA_030220185.1). Taxonomy (NCBI): domain Eukaryota; kingdom Metazoa; phylum Arthropoda; class Insecta; order Blattodea; family Blaberidae; genus Diploptera; species Diploptera punctata. The sequence goes on along the minus strand of JASPKZ010001618.1, from coordinate 1,453,372 downwards.
CCCCGAACGAGCGGTTACAACTTATAATGTAGACTCGCTAGTAGTAACTAAGGCAGTCTTTCCCAAATGATTGCTCCGTGACGTCACCTAGAACTTTCTCGTGGTCCATAGCAAGGCAGGTAGAGATTAAGGAGCAAATCGCCTCACTAAAACATGTTGAAGCAGTAGCGTAAGACAACCGACTACAAACCAGTGTAGTGTTACAGTGTAGTACAGTAATAAGAATGAAGTAATGTCACAAAACTACATGCACGTCAAATTATTTAATAAGGGTTAAGATTATTATAAATTAATTAAATCGTATCTAATACGTGCGGAAACTGTATCCTGGAAAATGGCGGCTACAGATATTTACCGTTCATTTGTTTTATTCAAAATATGCTCCACTCGTAAGATCCAATACCATTATCGTTTTAAAATCAACTTCTCATTTATAAGTAGAGGTAATTAAATGAATATTTCGACGAATGTACACAGATATTAACTGATTTAACAATTTGAGCACAAACACTACACATTCAAAATATTTTGTTATTTAGTATGTCATGCAAAGGAATTCTTATTAGTTCATTAGATCAACGGGAAAGAGTAATCGACTTGTAGGCCTACTCTTGTTCGAAACTTGCCAAGAATTTCCAATTGCAAAACAAACTTAACTGAGTAGGAAGTAAAAAATAATTTGAAATCCTGAATTAAAGTTTGAAGGCCTATTGCACATCGACTGAAGGTACGTCAATGTCTCCTTAGATTTAATTTCTTTATTTATTTTCTTCGAACACTCTAAATATTTCACAGCCGTTCCATAAACATGTATAACTCGTATAAAATATGTATAATTCTTCTCAAAAAGAAATTAAGTTTATTGGAGTCGTTGGTATTTGAGGTACGCTCGTCCAAGACATGACGTTATTGTAAACTCTGCCACACACTCGAAGACTCCATGAACCAGCCGCCACTGCTCTATGCTCATGTATCAGTGTTACTCTGAGAGTGGAACCGTGCTCTGACGTCACAGGCTAACCAGTTGGAAATCACTGCTTGGATGGGAAAGGCCGATTTTTTCTCAGAGGCTCTAATTTAGATTTGAGGTTTATTTGTTAACCTGAAAACCTTCAGACTCCTGAACTAACGGCTTAAAATGTCCTCCTGGACGACTTTTCCCTTGGAAAAAATCAATCAACCACGGGAACCCGTGCTCCTAGAGACCAGAAAAAAGAGGCAAGGAATTTAACCCCTATATTATTGAAATTAAAACTTTAAAATGTAGTGAATATATACGAATCCTTAATAAATGTTATAACTTATCCGAGACCGATTTAAACTTATAGGTCTATAATTCCCGCAAATTAACAGTCGGTGGCTGAATGGTGATACTATGGTCCGTGAGCCGATCTGTTTATCACTTGGCTGTAGTTTCGAAGCAAGTACTAACCGTTCAGTTTCTCAGCGTCATTGAGTCGGTCCTGGTGAACTAGTGATTACCGAGTTCGCATCTGGATCCAAAGTTCGCGGGTTGAAATCAGACCAGGGTCGATGGATGAGTACGGGTTTATTCGGAAGGGAAGTAAATTTGTGGGTCCCATAGCTTACATTTACGGCATGTAGAAGAATCTTAAATCTGAAAAAAATAGGTCTCTGGCCAATATTTGTCTGCCTTTTCAAGTACAGATTTGAATTGCGGCGCTAATATTAGCTGTTAAAGAACGCCGTTAAGGAAAATATTAATTAACTCTAAGTCGCCTATAGATTTGGAATACATCGCTTGGTTTGAGTGCAGAAAGCAAATAAATTCAGTTCATCGCTTCACACTTCTTTTAAATGCATTTACTTACCCTACGAGATGGATATCAAGTTATTTCATAATTTGCTATTTGAAGGGTTTAAAAGGCTGAAATAATAAAATAGGTTCCTCAACTAGGTAAACAGCTGATGATGTTCCAAATGACCTACAAAGTGTTTGTACTTAAATATTCACTAAACCGAGGAAGACTAAGATCTCATGGACATATTGAATTAATTTATATAATTTTACTTAGTAACCTTGTCCATAAAGATTTTTAGAAGCAATGATTCAAGCACGTTCTGGTAAAATGCTATTCCTTATTAAAGTGAGGAAATTAAAATTCGTTCTTCAATTAAATAATTAAATTCAATTGATCGGAACAACTGGTAGATCCGTGGCGTAAATGATTAGACACTGGTCCTATATCTCAGGGTCCCGCGTTCGCGATTGGACAATTTCATGTTGGTTGTTGGAGGATGTAGAGGAGCTAAGTCAGGTTTTTTATCCGAGTTTTTCTCCTCTTCCCCTGCGAGAAAAACTTATTCCACTTCTTATCTAAATTAATGTTATCCTTTTCTTTTCATTTCATATGTTTTTTGTGATGGTACGACAGGACTGGCCTCACTCATACACTTCGATAATAGATGCTTCCTCTCATATCTGAACTTTCATTACCCCGGTCATGAGTAGAGCCTTTTTTAATATAAAAACTCTTTAAAACAGGCATCGGAAACATGCAGCAATAACAATGCCACTTCGGGGTTTAGAACGCTGCAAAGACATATGGATAACTTTGTATATATGTTAAAAATTTATGCAATGTTCGGAGTATTATAACTTCTTATATACTTTTTTGTAGATGATTATCTTCGCCCTTTCTTGACAACAGGAAGTAACATCCTATCTCCATTTAATAATTATACACTATCATAATTACTGACATCTCTAGACAACTCTGTTATAATTTATTCCTTGATATAAGTTGAGAAATTTTCATTAGGTAATCTATAAGTCATATAAAATGTAGATTTACAAACAGGAGCCTTTCAATGAAACAATATCGCTAACACGTATAACATCAAAGTTCCCATAAACAAAACCACGCCATGGAGATGTGTGGAAAGGACGTGAAAAGAGTTCAAATAGAATTGGAAGGAAATATATTGGATTTACTAGTTTATATAATTAAATTTCTGATACAAATAGAGATACAGACAAAAAATATATAAAACGTAATAAAATTAATGGAGCTATTAAACGTCATTTTGGAAAACAAATGTAAATCTAATATATAAAAATGAATGTTTGTTTGTTTGTGTGTTTGTGTGTTTGTTCGTACTTTATGCGCGGCCATACCGTTGATCGGATTGTGATGGGGCTTTTTGCAAAATGTTCACAAGATTCCCCGGATGAACATAGGCTATAAGAGAGTTGTGATATTCAACTCCTGCACCCTCAAACATCGTCCATTGTAGTGGAAAACGTAAAAAAGTAGCTCTTTGGACGCTTAAATGGCTTACGCTGCCTAAACCATCACAAATAACACAAAATTAATGTACACAGAATTTGAACATCTCAAAAAGCTCTACAAAAAAGTCCACGACAGAATATGTTTATCTGTCACGGATAACTCACAATAACCATTTTTGTCTTTCATTGATGCCAAGAAGATCGAGACAAGTACGTAGATTCCTGTGCACGCATAGCGGCACATGGCGGGCATTCTTTTACGGATAACTCAGATTAACGAATTTTGCCTTTTAGCTCATTTATGCCAAGAAGATCGAGATAAGTAGATTCCCGGGCAAGACCGGGTATTCAGCACGGGGGATCTTAAAATAATTACGATAAATATTTATAATTATTTTTCACTTTACTTATTCAACTAATCATAAGAAGTACATTAATTATTTGTCTTACAGCTCATTTATGCCAAGAAGATCGGGATGAGTAGATTCCCGGACAATGCAACGCCGGGTAAACAGCGCGGGTATCTAAAAATAATTACGATATACATTTTTCCTTTTACTTATCTAAGTAAACATAACGCACATTCATATTCGTATTTCAGCTGATTTATGTCAACAAGATCGGGATAAGTAGATTCCCGGGCAACGCCGGGTAATCAGCACGGGGTATCTAAAAAATATAAATGTATAATTATTTTTCCTCCTACGTATTCAACTAAACACAAAAGCACATTAATTTTCATTTATTTAGGCGTAGCAGCGCACGCCGGGTATTAGCTAGTAAAATAATAAAAATAATTGTTACACAAAACAACAGAAGAACTGCTTTAAAATAGGACAGTGAAAACTGGATTTTATAGGCTACCATGAAGGTGAATTCACTCAAGAGAGCCGGATTCTCTTCTTAGGGAATTCCATGAGGAATATTGGTGAATTGATGAATTAAACCCCAGTAACAATGTTTTACTTTCACTACATTGAACATAGAAAATAAAACAATTAGGCCCTACATTAGAGATAATTGCGTTAAGATATGTTTTATTCTGCATCTATTGAATTTCCTCAAAGTTACTCCTCACTCCATTAATTTTGTTTTTAACATTTAATATTGTTTATTACTTGAATCTTAAGTCTAATGTGACGGTGAAAATTATTCCCGCAGTACTCGAAGTACCGGCAATACTATTTAGTCCATTTTATTTAATTATTGTATGTATCTTACTTTTAGTCTAATAAACTCCTTATGTATATAATTATGTCACCTATATTTAATTTATGACTTTGTTGGACAAAGTATATTCACGGTTAATATTTTATCAGCAGTTTCACTCTTAATTTGCTTATTTTTTATATGCATTCAATATTATTTGTTTGTGAACTTCACTGCTTATATATTTATCAACCGTTCTAACTATATTTAAGTTTCGCCTCACACTATTTAGTCCAGTATCTATCACAATGGTGGGGTTCCTGTAGATTGTACGACAGTTCCGAAGCTGACAGATTTTTAAAGAATTCTAAGGGATAAAATTATTTCATCACGCGACTTCACTCTTTGTTTCTATAGGCCTACACTTTAAAATCTGATATATTTAAAATAATAAGCGCAAGGAGATAGCACTACGAGGTGCACTAGAGACTGTAAAGGAAATAGCGTTGACAAGATAATATTTTAGAAATATGAAACTTGTGGAGATTAGGGAATGTTACTGTTCTGTTTCTACTTAAAAAGACAAATGTCTGTGTTGCGAAGCTTTCTCTTAATCGTTCAAGTGATTTGTCATCATTAAGCAGATATTTTCCAAATAATCCTGACTACAGCGACAGCCCTCTAACTTTCATTAAATATACCGCAGAGTTATTCATGTTTCATCTGACTTGAGTCTGTTCAGTGGAAACTATTTCTCGAACAGTAGGATAATGTAGAACGTAATGATGGAAATTGGAGAAACAGATCAGTATAAATCTCACAAACGTTGTACAACATAATCTTTTGGTTTATACTATTGCACATAGTTCCGTAGGAAAACAATTGGCACTAATTTATCACGTCCTCTCGGCCGCTTGAGGGCAACTGAATAGCTACTTGATATGAGAAATAGCAAAATCCTGTTAATAAAGCTGAAATTAAGTTGAGGAACTACACCACGCTAAACACATCACTTACTGTATTGCCTTCTGATAGCTAGAGACAGCCTTCACTCTTCGCAGATGTTGTGCCATGGCTTATTATTATTATTATTATTATTATTATTATTATTATTATTATTATTATTATTATATTATTATTATTATACTATTATTTTATTGGTTTATTATGACTAACTTACTAGCACTATCGAACCTGGAGTTTCATGGCCGCACGGATATAATCTCTTAATACGAGTATGTCCCTATTCCGAGATAATGTTTTCCAATCATTTACCATGGATTCCCTGAAGTAGTCTCTATTCGGAGACCGCAATGAGGGACTACTTTATCTCCGAAATAATTTATTTGAACAGAAACCATGTCCTTATTTTCTGACAATTGTATTTTTAGAGTGAAAGCTAATTAGGTTTCCGATCAATTTTTTTTTCTTTTTGTCCTCTTTTGATTGTCCGGCATGGATAACCCTTCTGGCAGCATGCCACCGCTGGCACAACTCTTGGTATCATTAAGCATCTCCGCGATGGACAAGGTAAAGATGCCACGGGACGGGATATTATTATTATTATTATTATTATTATTATTATTATTATTATTATTATTATTATTATTATTATATAATTCTTGGTTTCTATATGTAATGACGTCAGTAGAATTTCGGTCATATCTCAAGCTTCTGGGCACTGTGAAGTGTGTACCCCAGAACTCTAATACTGTCCGAGAATAGTGCATATTCTCGGTTAAAGTAGTTATTCTCAGAAAATAGAGATTTTGCAATTAAAGTATTCCTAAAGACCACAGAATGTTTTAGCTTAGGCAGTATAATAACCGACAACTGATCAACAGTTGAAATAAAGAAAATAAATTTATTGTGTAAATAAGTAGACAAATTTAACTGACATTCCCCATTTTAGAAATAGCTTAGTTGCCTATTAGATGTCTCATTCTGGCGATGAGCTGACCACATGTCATTAATTGATATATGTAGGAAAAAAAACTAAATTAAATTCGTAAAGAAACTCCCGCTAGGGGAGAACCCATATCTCCGCTAGTAACATACATACATATATACATACATATATGAAAGCATAAGATTTTTTTCTATATAAAAGCTGAAGAATTGTAGAATAGAGTAAACAATTTGTAATATTTTATATTTGGAGTGTACAGTTATATGCCCGTGAAAGTTGGGTCCTGGCTAAAATTGATATAAAGAACCTGGGAGTAATAGAATTGTGGTTGTGAAAACAATCAGTAAAGATAAATTGGACAGACAGGAAAACAAACTAACGAGTACAGGATGAAATATAAGAACATAAGTCATTATTCATTAATCTTCAAAATCGCTGGTAGAAAAATTGCCATGACTGGCCACATACTCCGTCATAATAATTTGCTTAAAACAAAATTGTAATAAAAAATATTGGGAACAAAATTAATGGGAAATCCAAGGAAGATTGTTTTAGAAAATGTAACAGAAATTGTAGAGTGACAGGACTATCAGGTAATGAAAAGTGTAATTGAAGGAAGAATTGGCCTCAGTGGTTTAGGGGTTAAGTCCTGAGGGTCGCGGTTCAAAATTCTGCCAGGATCGATGGACTTTTTTTTTTTTAGGATGAGGAGGAATTTTAAACCTTGGGTTCCAAGTCTGAAGATTTTCGAGCTCGTAAAAGAATACAAAGTCTAAATAAAAGCTTCTGAGAAAAAAATAATCGGCCTTTTCCCATCCAACCAATACTTTACCTGGCTACTAGATATCTCTTTGAGACGATGTGCTAACCACATGACTCTCGCTGACATCCGTAGCGAATTAAATCTAACTGTATAACTTATTTAAATAACTCCCGATAGTGAGCACTCTTATCCTACATAGGGATGTATGGGTATAGAACAGTCTAATAGAAAAAAACAGAATAATGGTTTCACTGATATGATGACTTCATTAGATGATGATGATGATGATGATGACTTGGTTATTAATCTTGATTTCATAACATTAAATTTGCAAAATATGCTCTACTTCCCATGTTTGTTCTCTTAATTATTTATTATCCCTTTTTTTTAATACGGCTCCCAAGTTTGTAAAATTGCCAACTCTCTCAATAGTATGATTTCTAATTTAAAGTTTGTATTGGGATCACTACTGGGAAACACTTCCATCTTATATAAAATAACTTTTCGACTTAAGTAAGACGTCTCTACACAAAATATGTCGGTCATTTACGCCCATATTCTCGCTACGGATCTGTGTTTTTAATGTCATTAACCCTTAAATTGGCGAAGCATTAATTCCTCGTGCTGGTTATTTAAAAATAACGGACTGCATTGAAAACAAAATCATATAATGCATCTTGGATAGAAGAGGGCCACATGTGTAAAAATGTTATAAATTGAGTTATCTGTTAGAAAAAATGGTTACAAATTTATTTCTTTATGACCACAAATCATGTGCAAGAAAATGGAGACAGGATAAAATTGTGTCCATATCAAAAATTGAATGCACAATACCTTTTTTTAAAACTTTAATTGTTAATAACTCGGAACTAAAGATTTTACACTTGTGGCCATCTTCTTCCCAAGATGCGATGTATCTGTAAGTCTCTATATTATGTAATTCGACACAAATTTAAGTAATTTTACTCGTTCACATTTCTAATAATGTGTTATTATTGTTATTATTATTATTAGTATTATTATTATTATTATTATTATTATTATTATTATTATTATTATTATTATTATACCAAGAATATAATGTATTAAGAATATTAAATAAATTAAGCCAATGTAGGCTATATTGTAGGGTATATTGCCAATTTACCTACTGCCCTTAGGTTGAGTTGAATATTTTAAGGGAATTATTTGTATCTAAGACGGAATTTGAACCACAAATCGCCAGGTTTTCTCTCTGGTGCTCTACCTAATGCACATACTGTATTGAGCATGACAGTGAACAATTCATCAGTACATGGGGAAATTATTGCGAATTTGAATGTCCAATATGGAATTTATTTTTACGTACGCCTGAAGCTGTATTCACTGTTTGATATGAAAGGCAGGGGCACTGTTATATGTATTATAAAGGTATATAATATCTGCGTTGAAATGGGTTTCTATGTCATAATCAGATTCCACTCGGCTTACCGCTTGGGCTATTTGTTTTCCCCCAGGCGCGCGTGGCAGCACTGGATTTAGTGGAACAGAACTCTCTCATAGATATTCCCTACTCATGAACAAACTTCATTTTACCAACTAAAAAAAAAAGTTTAATGAATTTTTAAAATTATTACTGTGTCAGTACACGAAAGTGAAAATTAATTCCAGAATGAATAAGAATAGTAAGATCATACAACGTTCTCACCATGACTCTTTAATAAGTAGAGGAACAAGCAAAATGACCTTTATTGTGCCTCTGACGCTGAATGTCTCTACCTTTTATTGTCGGGACCATCATGAAGGACTCATAAGTGTATTAGTTCACGGTAAACACTGATATAAACGTATGTGTTGTAGGTTATTTCTTTCTTTCTTTCTTTCTTTCTTTCTTTCTTTCTTTCTTTCTTTCTTTCTTCTTTCTTTTTCTTTTCTTTTCTTCTTTCTTTCTTTTCTTTCTTTCTTTCTTTCTTTCTTTCTTATTCTTAGTTTACCTCTCCCTTTTAGATACTTTTTTGTGTCACGTGCCACCGGATCTAACAGTGACACGACCTGTGGGGAACGGTTGTTTAAACTCTTGGTCACATACATACGTTTTTGAACAACAATGACATGGAGGGCTTCCTAGGATGAGGGAACGTGGCCATCTCCGAGAAAACACAACATTTAAGACAAAACACACCATTATTTCACACATTCAGGCTACATAAGGTGGATATAAATTAATTATGATAGCAAAATTGTGTTCTGGGGGTATAGGGGCCTTAACGTTATCTTACAGGTGAGGAAAAAATGCCGAGAAAATCTCATCCAACAATCATGTCCCGACCGGAAATCGAACCTGGGCCCCCTGCTTAAGAAGCAACGACCGTACTCCGAGACCATAGCGATGGACAGCTAGGACTATGTTATTAAAAAAACAAAAATATATATATACTCTTTTTCTGCACATGATAAAAGTTACTCTCCGAGGTCATGTGACCCCATATTGCACGAACAACCATGACAAAAATTTAGGAATTGGGAGGAATCGAACTACTATCACGCCCAACATATATCCCCGATCTTCTGTTTTCAGATAACAATCTGTTTCCACCCACTGCCCATTTCTTTTGAAACATTTCGAAAAATATTGAAATCATTGAAGGTGTGAAAATGGATTTCAACGAATTATCCGCATCAAAAACCAGAGATTGGTACCGTCGCGTCGCGAGGTAATAAATTCACTGAAAGGTGGCTCAAGACCATAGAATCTCATGGTCTGTTTTGAAGAATAACTAAATATCTTGTCAGAATCATTCCAAATATAACTTTGAATAAAAATAGCATAACGTGTGGTACACTATGTATGCAATAAGTTCGTACCATCAGTTCTAATTGTTTCCATAATAAATGAAAATAAATTATTTTACTTTATTAAAGTGTGTTTATAATATTTTTGATAAAATTTGCATTTCGTTTCATCAATTGGCTGTGCAACTTTATGTTTTTTCTGTGTTACAATTTAATACAAATGACTGTTATATGACTAACTCACAGGCCTATTGTACCCGTATGTTCATGGCCGCGCGGACATAAGCTCACCATATATCCTTATTCTATATCCTAATGTTTTCAATCGTCCCCTTTATAATATATTTGTTTCAAATCATGGTTAAATTTATTCTCTCACCCCATATTTGGCCTACCTACTGGGCGCTTTCCCTTTGGCTTTCCTACAAGAAATTACCATCCCCCTCTTTTTCAACAGCATGTCCTGCCCATCGCAGACAACGAGACTTGATTGTTTTATTATAGCTGGTTTCCCATGAAGATAATGTAGCTCACTATTATGTAGTCCTCACCATTCGTCTATCTGTTCATGTCACTTGGTCCAAAATATTTTCTAAAAAACTTTATTCTCAAATACTCGTAATTTTTTTGTCCTCCCTTAAATAAGAGTCCATATTTCGCATCCATGTAACTGGGAAAATAATAGTTTTATATAGTTTCAGTTTAATATATTTTGCGAGAAGAAGATGGGATTAGAAGAGCATGTATTTCCGGAATTGAGCCTGTGTTAATTCCATTCTGCACCTCATTCCTGTTTATAAATATTGTTCCCAGGTATTTCGATAGTGCCAGTGAGTTTGTTAGTTAGGTATTTGAAATCAGCCACTTGTTCAAAATTTGCCTCGCATGTCATTAACTGTATATTTCCATTGTATAATCTATTTCTACGTGCGGCCATACATTTAGTTTTATTGATGTTTATTTCTTGACGCAATTTCTTAGTGTTACTCAATAGTGTGTGCATGTTTGCACTTAGTATTTTCTCGCTATCGCCTAATAATTTTACATCATCAGCATAAGCTAAGAGTTTATTAATACCATTGAGTTGCAGGGCTGTTCAAAGCTAAGTCGGTCAAGCTAACAAGGTAAGACACTGCTGCTCAGTTGTGGATTTCATTACGGCTGTGAAGGATAAACAGTCAGTTACGAATTCGACTTTAAAACTGAATCGACAAAACAAATCAACAGGGAATGGGAAAATAAATATTGTAAGACATTTTAAAACAATAAATAAATAAATAAATAAATAAGCATTTTCCCATTCACTGTTAATTTTTTTTTTAGTTTTGTCGATTCAGTTAAAGTCGAAGGCATGACTGGTTATATACACAACACAGCCGTAAGCAGGTGCACTCGGAACGAAGCAACTAAACTGAGCACCAGTGTCTTACCTTGCCAGCTTGTCTGATGTTGAGCACTGTTTAACAGACCTTCTCTAAAGATTGTATGACATGCTCTAGTACAAAATTGAATAATGGAGGAGATGGTGCATCTCCTTGTTTTAACTCATTGTGAATTTCAAATGTATCTGAAAAATGTTTGCCTATATGCATCCTAATCTTTGTGCCATTAGACATATTCGAATAAGTCTAACTTTTTTTTTGGAATTCCAAATTACAGCAGAATACTATACAACTTCTCCCTCTTAATTGAATTGCATGTCTTTTTTAAGTCCTCATAAACGTGGATACTCACTGTTAGCACCATTATATTCCCATTCATTTTCTAAAATATGTCTTATATTAAAAATCTGATCTAATGTAGAATTACTTTTTCTAAATCTACATTGACCATCACCCATTATGTTGTCAATATAGGGAGTAATTCTGCATACTAATTTAATTGTTAGAATTTTGTACGAAGTTCAAAGTATTGAGATGCCCCTGTAATTGTTGCAATAAGTTTCATCTCCTTTCATATAGATTGGTACAGTAACCAATTCTTTCCATTCTTTTTGAAGAGACTCTTTTTCCTTCCAAATCATACTAGGCAGCCCCAAGAATCTTGTCCATCGATTTTTCTCCCCCTGATTTTAACAGTTCTGCTGGGATCCCATTTGCACTTGATGCTTCACACATCGTTACCTTTTCTATCGCCATTTCCACATCTAATGGCTTTGGTTCTGTGACTAATTACACATCCATATGCAATTATTAACTTTTTGGCATATATTTTGGATGTGTTACATTTATTCGTATTTTATCTTGAAATAGTGTTAATAACCTCAACAGTCCATACGAGCAATCTCATTGCGAGCAGATATCGTACCACTTGTTGAGTAGCATGCACATTTCGTGTTACTCTTAATCTATTTATTAAAAATAAAGAAATTCGGTATAAAGATTGGATATTTTTTTATAAATTTGTTTTTTTAAAATCCAGGCCTGAATTACCTCAATAAATCCATAAAACCTCATTTTTAATCCTTGGAACGTTAATAACTATGTTATGTATGAAATGTTTATATATAACTTTAATAACACAGTATGTATTTTCTCTGTTGTAAAAAATATCCCCAGAGCTATTTTAGTCTCAAGTAACACCGATTTTTTCTCTTCTAGTCTGACTTTTAAAAGAAAAGTAAAAAAGTTGAAAGTAGATTTCTTTAAGGTGTCAACGCAGTACAGTGTGAACTATGCGAGTTGAGAAAGTTTCTGGTTTTCCATTCGTTTTGAAGGTTCTCTGAGCTCGTGGTGATTTTTTCATGTCTCAGCCTCCCGTTCTTCAAACCTCGTACGTGTTTCACTACTTGAAGTACATACCGGTACAATTATAAACATAGAAATACCGAAACATTTTGCAAAATTGGATTACTTGTTTATTATTTGTGAGAAAATTACTTTAGGATAAGATATTCTGATTCCATCTGTGATTAAATAAAAATTCAGAAGTAGTAAAAACTGTAACCTTTTACAAATATAGTCAACAATTACAAATAAATCATCATTTAAAATTCAATCATGGAAGTATTTTTCATCAATGCTTTTAAACTTCATAACGAAATAACACTATGCAAAAATAATACTAATAAAATTCATGGTAAAGATTACAACACTAGAAGTCCTACCTAACATCTCAATCGTTCTTACGTAGGTATATTTAGTTGAGAAACGACTGAGATCTCAAATACGAGTTTTATTATTGTACCTAGGTATATTTAGTTGAGGTCTACAGCTGCCGTCTCAGGATAGCGTCGCTGATTAGTACACAGCTGGCCCGGGTTTGATTTCCGGTCTGGACAAGTTTCCTGGGTGATGGTTTTTTACGGGATTTTTCTTCACCTATAAGGCAAATGCCAGGAAACGTTAAGGCCCAAACGTCCCCGAACATCATCTGGCCATCGTAATCGTTATCATATTCACCATGTTTAGAATGAATATGTGTGTGAATGGTGTGTTTCGACTTAATGCTGTATCGTCTCGGAGGAGGCACTGACATTGAGCTGATCACTCATTCGGGGAGGCCCTCCATGCCCTTATGTGTTCAAAATACTATGTGTGTGATCCATAGTTTAAAATCCCTCTCCCGACAGGTCATGTCACTGTAAAGTCCGGGTGGCCTGTGGCACGTAATATCCCTATTAGTTGAGAGGATAAACTGCGTTAATGGAATGAAATGTAATATTTAATGGAATGTTTAGTTTGAAGACGACTGAGAACTCACGAGTTTTATTATATCAATAGGAATGTGCCGGTGAGATACCAAGTGCTGTTATTTTTACGGTTATTTCAACCTTTAAATATTGTTCAAATAATTAAAAATAAATTTCCATCCATGGATAATATTTCATACATTGTTTTAATTTCATTTTTCTTGCCTTGAATATCTATATTTATTCGACAATGTATAAATTTCATTAACGAAATGAGCCTAGAAGTGAATACCAATAAAAGTAAATATACCGTCTCACATAGAAATACATTATTAAATGTGAAAGGACTACCAACAACAAATGTAAGAAATTTTTGAAAGCGGCAATTTAAGTAACTAGAGACATCAATTAGAAACAGGAATCAGATGCAGAATGAAAATTAACACTGAAAATGAAAGCTTTAATCCTCAGCAGACACTCTTGGCATCCCAATTTCTCAAAAAATATAAAACTATATATATATATAGTAATTCTGATCCAGGGCAGGTCCTTCACTGCAATCATAGCATTTTCATGCTATACTTTGCAGCTTTACTGGGAAATTATAGGTGTGGTAGCTTTCCGTTGCTTTCCACACCGGTGAAGGATGATCATAATGATGATGGCCGGATGATTTTCGGGGAACGTTGGACCCTAAGCTTACTGACATTTGTCTTAAAGGTGAGGAAAAAACCCGAAAAAACTCACCAGGCGCCTGTCCCGTCCGGGAATCGAACCCGGGCCCGCAGTGTGACAAGGCACCGCGCTACCTCGAGACCATGATGGAAACATGGTACTTTACTTTAAGTAGGGATAAAATAATACGAGTATTTGAGAATGAAGTACATAGGAAAGTATTTGGGCAAAGTTGATATGAACAGACAGACGAATGGAGAGAAGTACTTAACAGGTAACTACATTATCTGTATAGGAAATAAAACATAATATTAATAGTCACTTTTCATAGACTTAGATCGACAGGACATTTGGCATAAATACTAAAAGAAAGTCAATAATTGGAAACTTATCACGTTATCATAGAAAAACACTACAACAGCACACAATTGGCCAACAATGAGGTGGCAGAATAACATTATTACAATTTATATAAGGGAGGTGAATTACAGAGGGAATGATTGGAAAATATGATCCTAGAATAGGGATGACCGTGAGGCCATGAACGCCGGATTCCATAGTAACAATGAACGATTCAGTTATTTAACAATCATTTGGACTAAATATTTCGTGAAGATCAGCGTGGATAATTTACTCGTATTTTCTCACAATTTAACTTTTAATTATCTCCGGTAAATGTTAAAGTACATTTTTATAATTCAAGACACGGAATATAATTTTATACAGATACAAAATATCGGTGTCTATTGAAGAGAGAGATGAACAGACAGGTGAATGGAGAAAACTACATAACAATAGCTACACGATCTTTATGAGGTGTACCGGAGCTCGGTGGTAGGCAAGAGTTCTCAGGGTTATGAACTCTTTATAAGCAAAAGAACAACGTACAAATGTACACTCACTTTTAACGAATCCAAGAAACTGTTTATTTACGGAGAAATACACTTTTGATAATACAGTTACAAAGTTTTATCTATGAGTGGAGTCGATGAAATACTTAGAGGTCAACGTGCTCGAATCAATATTTTCAAAGTCCAAATGCTTAACGGACTATAACTTTAAATTTAACTACACTGCTCAAAACAATTAGGGGATATTGTAGAATAACCTATTAAGACTATGTTTTTAGGAACAGTATTAGATGCAATCACTTTCTATTACTCCAAAATAATGTAAACAAGAGTTTGAAGTCATTACGTAACCTCTGTACCACACCAGATGTCAAAGAGATCCTGATTAGGAATATGGCAAACAAACAAAGCAACATTAACATGGGTGAAAATGTTTCTTTAGTATGGTGTATGGTCTCCTCGAACGGCCAGAACTGCCTCACACCTGTGTGGCATTGATGCAATGAGGTTAGCAATGAGTTCTTGGGGGATTTGTGGCCACTTCCATAAGAGCAATGTGCAGCTCTGGAACAGTTGTGGGAGGTACTGGTCTGCCTGCAATGCGCCTGCCTAATGCATCCCACACATGCTCAATCGGATTTAAGTCCGGGGAGGAAGCTGGCCATTGCATACGCTCGATACCCTCCACTTCCAGCATGTCGTCCACCAAGACAGCTCTGTGGCGTCGTGCATTATCGTCCATAAAAAGAAAAGAATCACCTATGGCACCAGCATAAGGCATGACAAAAGGTCGGAGAATCTCATCTCTATACTTTACCGCAGTCAAAGTACCACCTTGGATGACATAGAGGTCCGTACGTCCACCACTACTGACTCCTGCCCACACCATCAATCCACCGCCACCATATGGGGATCTTTCACGTACAAAAGCTGGATTGTTTCGTGTCCCTTTTTCTCTCCAGATGAATACACGCCGACTATCACATTCCACGTTGAATCGCGACTCATCAGAAAAAAGAACTGATCTCCATTCAGCATGCCTTCACCCACGAAGTTCCTCCGCCCAGTTTCTGCGATCTCTACGGTGTTGTGAAGTTAACCTGGTACACACCATGGGCCTACGGGCATAGAGACCACTTCCATGCAGTCGATTAGGGACAGTTTGAGTTGACACCCTGCGTCCTGTTGCTGTTTGAAGTGTATTTCGCAATTGAGTTGCATTCTGCTGTCTATTCCGACGGGCTGTTAACAAGAGGTAACGGTCATCCCTTGTTGTTGTTGCCCTCGGTCGACCTTGTCCGGCTCTTCTGAGAACAGTATGTTCTTTGAAAATTATTCCAAAGTCTGGAAATCACGCTTTGAGACACCCCAATGGCTTGTGCCACCTCTTGTTGTGTCTGTCCAGCTTCCGTCCTTCCTATGGCCCTCCAAGCCATTGGTTCAGGTAAATCACGTTGTCGAGGCATCACTGTTCCTAAGGCAAGTCATTCACTAACTGAAAACTGGACTGGATTTAAAAACAGCAACAAAACATTCGCCCCCACACCACCATTTCACATCAACAGTACAGACACTGCCCTCTGGTGTGGTACCGAGGTTACGTAACAACTTCAAACTCTTATTTACATTATCTTGGAGTAATAGAAAGTGATTGCATCTAATACTATTCCAAAAAACATAGTCTTAATAGGTTATTCTGCAATATCCCCTAATTTTTTTGAGCAGTGTATTTCTCGGACGAATCTAACATTTAAACTGAATCGGAGATCGCGGTCTGCAGGTCTACGATGTTCCAACACTGAACACAGTGTCACTGAGAGTGATAGTATTTTGATATAAGTTCTCGCTTATAAAGGCGGTGGCTCCTCCCACTTTTCTCGAATCCACTCCTTCCGATTGAGGGTCTTTCCACTTTTCAGCGGTTGCCCTTTTACCAGCCGGCTGCTGGCCCTTCACATCCACATGTGTCAATCACAGAGGTAGATAATCAACAGCCAGTGTAGGGGTGACATGTGGTTAGCATGTCGAGTCCCCAAGCCGTTATAGCTGGTTCCTCAACCTGGAGCCGCTACTTATTGTAGCTACCCAATTGCCTCACGATGCTGGGTGGGCACCGGTCCCATACTGGCCGAAATACCATGAGAAAATTTCTTCCCCCATGGAGACTCGAACCAGCGCAAGTCCCGTAGTCCTGCGCCAAGGCTTCCTACCTTAACCGCTCGGCTACGGCGCGGGACTCGAATCCACTCCTTACAATTGAATATATATTTATGTTACAATAATATTATTTACTAGTATGTATAACATTTCTAAGAACTGGGTAAATTGGTTATTTGATATTTAATAGATAAATGTTTATCAGTTTCTTTGTAAACTGTCAATGTTAAGAGATTATCTTTTCTAGAGGTGAATGAATGTCTTTTGTTGTCTGTACTAGCCAGGTACTAATTCTTTATCCTCATTCCTTGGAATTGCTTAGTAGCGTTAATTGGTTTCTAAGAATTGGTCAATAGATTTTTAATATTTTTAATAGCTAAGTAATGTTATCTTTTCTTAAAGAATGAATATTTCTTATTAGCTGTATAGACTGCTAATTGGAATTAGTTATATTCTTTTGACAATACCCTTTTTGTGTTCCTATATTATTTGTAAGTTGTGTAGTAGGTAGAGTTCTGACAATACCTCTTTATTCTATTATTTGTCATTTGTATAACAGGTAGCGTTTTACAGTATTTTATTCTAGACAAATGTACGTGGAATTTTTACCTGGATATATTTCTACTTTTCCACATACATATTTTATAGCGATTTAGTAATATATTCTATTTTCATTATTTATAGATTTATTTAATTTTAATAACAATTTAATATATTTCGGAACATTTTAGTTTCAGATCCATGCATATTAGAGTTGTATCTTAATTTATATGACACCTATCATATTATTCGCTACAGAGGAAACCACATACATTAAGAACACTTAAGTCTCGTAAACTGCGATGGGCAGGACATGTGATACGAATGGAGAATGAAAGAGAGGATGGAAACTCCTTGTAGGAAAATCAGAGGGAAGCGTTCTGTAGGTAGGCCAAGAATGAGGTGAGAGAATAACATTAACCATGATTTGAGGGAAATAAATTATACAGGGGATGATTGGAAAATATTAGTTCAGAATAGGGATGTATGGAGACCTCACGTCTGCGCGGTTATGAATCTACAGGTTCGATAGTACTAGTTAGTTAGTTAGTTTGTTAGTTAGTTAATCAATGAAAACATGTCACTACTACTCCATGGCGCGAGAAGCCTAGAGGTCCCTTGTCCTATAAGATGACTGCTGCCCTGACATCTGCTTATAGGGCTACATTTTACAAAGATGAATGGTCATACCGCCAATTTGGAGGTGACATGTGGTCATAATATCGGGTTCTTAAGGCGGTATAGCTGATTTTCTCAATGTGGAGCCGCTGCATATTGTAACTTACCAAATTCCTCATGGGTGCTAGGTGTGCACCGGTCCCATATTAGTTGAAATTTCACCAGAAAATTTCTTCCCCCACGGGGACTCGAACCAGCTCATTTCTCGTAACTCTGCGCGAAAACAATGATGTCTTAGACCACCCGAGTACGGCGTGGGATTTGATATATATTAGCCTATTAGGTAATCGTTAGTGAAAGAGGAAGAGATGTTTTTGAAGATTGAACCCAACAATATAAAATTATAAAATTGAATACCAGTAAGTTTCAGACTTTTGATCCTTTTTATACATTTCACGCCTTTCAGAATTGGTTCCATCATCAGGAGAAGGTTGTTTAGCTGTTGACTTAGTGATTATCTTAAAGAGAGGGTTTTACGTGTATACTGGTTGCATTCTTGTTTAAATTGATTTTATTGTAGATTTATTTTAAAGTTTGTATTTCTTCCAGAATATGTACCTTCACTGGATTTCTCTCTTTGAGGAATATAATTTAAAATGATTGATAATTGCAAATTAGATATATTCCAACTTAAATTCTATCCCCCTTAAAAATAAAACTTTACAAAGATAATGAAACCAACTAGAGCTTTAATAAATCCTATAATATTATCATATATACTAAGGGAACAATTTAGCATTCCCTCCATAGCTATCTACGTTTTCCATATAATGTCATGTGTTTAACGTAACTGGATTTATTTCTCCTTTTGCGTTACTTCATTGATAGCTCATATAGTAGATACGCTGAAGGGATATAGTAGCAAAAGGCAGGCATATTTCTTCAGTGATTGGGAGTAAACATTGATGCCAGCTCCAAGACTTAAATATAAGTTGTCTGCCTTCTCTGTCTACACCTTGAGACTTATTTAGTTAGAAAAGTCTTGCATATAGTTGCAGTCACAGTTTTTATGCTACGTTAATATTTGTGGAGAATTTACTAAATTTTCGCGAAACGTGAAGGAAGTTGTATGAGTGATGGATGAATTGGAAACAGACAATAACATGGTTCTGGTGGCACTTGTCCATTATGAGGAGATTACTAATTGATAGAGTATTTGTAGGCACACAGTCTTCACCAGTTGATTGGTAGCTGCGGGATTGGAACGACATTAATTGTGTAGACCTACTCTCTCATCCCATCCTCTCGCGTTGCCAGTGGTTACATTGATCGACAGGTCCGTCCACCAAGTGGTCACCCCCATCCCATTTATATTATTCAATGCGTGTCATATTGCAGTTGCCAAGTGTTCATAGGGGTTGGGGGCGATTCCACTCTTATTCACTTCTCCATCAACTACAACCCATTCATCTTATATAAATAACCCATCATTGTGTTGTCATCTCTTCTTTTTTAACCAGTTCGTCATTTACTATTTACGAGAGATAGAAATCAATGGTTAGTACAAAGGCACAAATAATATTCTTATTTTAAACGTTAGTAAAAGCAATGCTATATTACGGAAGTGAGGCATGGACAATGAGAAGTAAGGAATTTCATAGAATCACAGCTTGCAACACGCTATAAGCCAGAAGCCTGCGAGTAAAGTCCCAATGGGAGTCACGGTTTTTAAACTGTTTTTCGCCTTTCTGGCAGTAGCATTAGCCTTAGTGTCAACTAATTATCTAACGGAAATTAGTATGAGGTGCATATTCTGGAGGAAAGATGGCAGTCTTTAAGTGTTGACAACCCGTTGTCATCTCGTACCAATTGTATAGAAAAGTAGGAGCCTTCACCTCTTAGTACCCCTAATGCCTGTAGTGGAAACACTTTACCGTTATGAAATCACAGCCAGCGAGATGATGTTTATAAGATCAACACCAGGTTATACCCGATGAACTCGCAAAAGAAATGAAGATGCCTTACAAGAATTTCAATTAGATTCAGTTATCCATTTTATAACAAAATGCCAAGTAGGCACGCCAAGAATGAGGTGGGAGAATAATATTAACAATGATCTGAGGGAAGTAGATTATACAGGGGATCATTGGAACATATTGGTTTAGGATGGTGATGTATGCAGAGCTTATGTCCGAGAACCTGCCGGTTTTCGATAGTGCCAAGGAGTTAGTTGGTTATTCATTTTATAAAAAAAATTATCATAAGTAATGCCACGAGTGATTTCCAAATTTATTTAGAGAATTTGGAAATCAAGAGTGGCATTTGTTAGGACTATTTAACGAATAAAATTAAGCTGTTTACTCACAAATCATTGTTTAACTATAGTTATTTTAAAATATTTATATATGTAATGTAAACGGCGATATTTGAAAACAAATCAGAAATGTGAGGTTATGTTCATTCACTGCTGCTTGATCATATTATTTATTGCCAAATAAGATCGCAATATTATAAGAGTGCACCCAAGTGGAGAAATAATGAAACACATCAAATTATATATCATAATCAACATTACGGGTTATTCATTTATTTTTTTAGTAAACAACTCAGTAAAATCAAGGAATCTTTTCATTATTTGCTATATTCAATGTATTTGTTGGAGAAAAATAATGCTTTGACCTATTCAGAACATTAAAAAGGAGGAGCTTTCTTTATCACAAAAGCAGGAGCTGATAAAGATAAATCGATAAAGAGCGAGGTGAAACACGACTGTCATTGGTTGTAAAACAACATTCATTGAAACATGATTGGTCATTGACTAGCATTTGTGGCATGAGTTAAATAGTCAGTATAATTGGATAACTCATGTACGCGGTATTTCCATTAATAGCTTTCCAAAAGTCATGCATTCTTATCGTTCATGTGTAACGAGGTTTTGACCTTCAGGAGAGGATATGAATTGAAAATCCAACCTTGAGATCGTAACTGCCCTTCAAGCTTCATACTTATAATGCTGATGATGATGAAAATGAATGCTGATGCATTGTTCATTAGATGAGAGCAGTAGCAATGAAGTCCTGCCACTAAACACGTGCCGATCAGCATTCTATCAGTAGTCTGTGAATTATTGAATCAATGAATAATCCACTTTGTCCCATGAAGGGCTAGGGCTTCTTGCAAGAGGGAAAGCTCATGGGAGCACATAATAAAATTGTAACATTTTAAATCAGTTCATGGTTTACTATTTACAAAATGTGAAAATTAATATTGTCTTTACATTGTTACTCTCGATATAGGCAAGAGAGCATTGCTCATTGGATCACAGCAATTGCAGTGCATTCACTCAACACGTATCGATCCACCATACCTCAAATTTAGGGCATTACTAAAACTTTTACACTCATACTCGGAAAAGGATTTTAATTGTTTGGAACATACAGTAACATACAAAAAAAAAGTATGAGAAGAAAGTTGCGATATTTCAACAAGTTTATGGCACAATAGGAATACATTTTAATAACAAGACCACAAAAGAAATCCAATTAAAGTTCTATAAAAGAGTAGCAGTGAATATCGGGTCCGAGGTATAGCCGTTAACAAAGTTTGAAATAAAAAACTGAAACTATTGAGATACATTTCCTAAGTTCTGTATCTGGATATTCTTTAGGGAATAATAAATGATAAAAATTATAAGGAATGTACTGCAAAATTAACAAATTCAGATAAATTAAAAATTTATATAATCACGTTTGAAGGATGGATGAAAACCACATTTCTAAAAAAAAACTGTACTATAGACCTCTCTAGAAATATAGGGAGTTCAAGAAGACGCTGGAAATATGACCTATTACATATTACAGTGGGGATTGGAACGGGCCAATAGACTCATACCATGTTGCTGATTATGATGCTTGGAGAAAAGAGGGAGAAGTTTTAATTTGTGTTGAACCTTGTGAACCAATGGGTACCACGCTGGCTTCTTTTTATAAAGACGTTGCAGACAAACAATTTGAGTGAGATAGAAAACTCAGGATATCCAAGGAATAATATTTTATGATTTATAATTTATAAAGTTTTATGTATTTGATACTCGCAGTCCTGTATAAAAAATAGGAGTTTGGAATTACTTCAGACCTTCAATGAATTCCACTTATTAAAAATAAATTCATACAGTTTTTTTCTGAATTTACCATTTAAATAATCAACAAACATTTTGGCAAATTAGTAATTTTCTGTTATGACAGGGAAACCAGGAGAAGACCTGTATGTATTTAAGATGAAAGACGCATAGAAGCTGCTGAAATGAAATTATTTAGACGAACAACGGGATACAGTCTTTTAGACGAAAAGTGGGATGAAATATGTGAAAAATCTTAAAATGTCACCTACAGCCAAATACCTTGCAAAATTCTAGATAAGAGTGGCTTCAACTTGAAAATAGAATGCTACGGTGTAGAATATCTTAACAGATTCTATGATAAATTTCCGGAGGAAGGAGATGTATGGGTTGACTGCACTGAAAATTACAGGAGATCTTAACAGGCCCTATGTTTATTATTATCTATAAGAATAATGATTAGAACCGATCAAGTACACATTCAGTCACGAATCTCGCTCGCCGAGCTTTCCAATGTCGTTGCTTCTACGGAAGCACTTGGCGTATTCAAGGGAATGCTAAACGCATGTGCGGGAGTAGAATGCAAGCGAGATCGACCGGGAGTCCCGTTGGATGAGATGTCCAGTGAGCAGTGAACAGTCTTCATAAATAAAGTAATGTATACAATGACTGCGAAAGCTTAAGAAAATGTATTAAATAAATTAACTGATGGAATCTACATTCTACACACCTTACGCTTTAAACGTAAGCCTGTATATTACATGTGAAATAAAAATCAAATATGTACTTCGTGTTGTAAATAAAATGTACTTCCTCAGCACTAAACCTGTGTTTACAATTTACATCAATTTATTGCCATGCGAAATCGTTAACAAAATTATAAATTATGAGACTTATTTCCATTTACCAATAAATTAAAATATCGGACAATAGTTGAAAGACGTACATGGAAACTTCTTGTAGGAAAGCCAGAAGGAAAACGCCCAGTTGGTAGACCAAGAATGAGGTGGGAGAACAACATTAACTATGATTTGAGGGAAGTAGATTATACAGGGAATGGTTGGAAAGCATTAGCTCAGGATAGGGATGTATGGAGAGCTTATGTCCGCGCGGCCATGAACCTACGGGTTCGATAGTGCCAGTGAGTAAGTAAGTAAGTAAGTAAGTAAGTTGATCAGTATGGAATATATATATATATATGTATACTATTGCTAAAATGGTCAATTGTACATTAATTGAATTTTCGCCGTTTAGAAAAAGTAAACATCAACATAAATTTATATCTAATGTGATTAGAAACGCAGAAAGATATTGGAATATTGTCTACCTGGAAGAAGAAAGAAAGGAAGACCTCGAATATCGTGGATACAAGAAATAAGAACTGGAATGAGAACAAGAGGACTGGAGTGGATGGATAGAGACAAGTGGAGAAGGAAAATAAAATTTAGAAACAGAAATATGTGTAAATATTGAAAATCTGTATAAATAAATAAATAAAATTATATTTTCAATTTTAGGGAGTACTTACACTTTGAGAAATTTATTTCAAACAAAATTATTATTTTTAAAAACACGATAAACTGACAGATGTGTTGTTTTTTACTTACTGTACGTACTATATCTATCTGAGACCTGGAATTCAGTTTAGATGTTCAGTCAGCCTTAACGTTTCACTAAAAAAATTATAAACTTTTGAAGATGAGAGCTCATCTTTCTGTCATTCCAATCTCCATCGACCAATGTTTTTTCCCTCACTCTGCTCAAAACATCATCAATCCATGTTATGTTCGGCCATCCTCTTCTTCTACTATATGGTACCCATTTTAGTATTATTCTTTGGAATCAACCTTTTTATATGACCATTCTGTTTTAATTGTTTTTCTTTTATGAAATCTACAATTGAAGTTTGAACATTCATATTTCGTTTTAATTACACTGTCTCTTATTTTATTTATAGTCCACCGCTGTGGTCTCAGGGTAAGCGTGCTGCCTTGTCACGCAGCGGGCCCGGGTTCGATCCCCGGTCGGGACAGTTTTTCTGGATGAGGTTTTTATCGGGGTTTTTCCTCACCTGTAAGACAAATGTCAGGAAAACTTTAAGGCCCAAACGGTCCCCGAAATCATATGCCAGCGCAATCATCATCATTCATATTCATCTTAGGTTAAGCTAGGATTAGGGACTCTCCTGGCGCACCATTATCGTCATCATCAACCATCATATCATCGGGGCAACGTAACCCCGCCTTCCAGGCGCCCCAACCTCAGTAGTGGGTTACAAATACGCCATGCCAGGAGAGAAACCAGGAATGTCGAAAGACAAACCTGGGGCATTTGAAATATGTATAAGCATAATTTAATTTACTTATTGTTCTAGATTTTAATCCCTATGTTTCTGCACAGTGTCATTGTACTCCCCATTAAAATGCGTTTTTTATAACTTATTGAACCCGGGTCCTCTAACTTTATGCGTTAATGCGTTATCCGCTACGCTATTTAGGCATCCTAGTGCAAACAATTTTCCTTCCTTATGTACAGTTCTCAAATATGAGAGACACTGCCATCTTACAGCTTCTATAGCAAGATAGCATTATAATGAGAATATTTTTACTTTATGAAAGTGGCGCTTTTTTTATATTTGTCTTTCATGCCAAAATATAATTATAAGATCGAAATATATACATTCGTCACATGTGTTTATTTTTTAATGCCCGTCATCTAAAACCAGAACTTTTGATTTATTTAATATTACCAAATACTTCGATTTGTCCAAATTTATCTTTAACCCTCGTATTCCACGTTCATATTCGTTGTCATGTATTCTA
Organism: Diploptera punctata; assembly: GCA_030220185.1. Lineage (NCBI taxonomy): Eukaryota > Metazoa > Arthropoda > Insecta > Blattodea > Blaberidae > Diploptera > Diploptera punctata. The sequence continues at coordinate 1,428,115 of JASPKZ010001618.1, read as the reverse complement.
AGGGCCGGTTTCACCAACATAGGTAACTGCACTACTCCAGTTTTCACCTGTATTTTGTATAGGTTAAACTGGCGTAATACAGTTACCTCTGTTGGTGAAACCGACCCACCGGATTTCTTGAGTATCAAATTTAAACAACTCTATCTAATGAAAATTCTGAAAATCAAGCTATTATTCATCACAGGGATTCTTGTCGTCCCAACTCCTCTCAAAATAACATTAAACTCCATATATATATATATATATATATATATATATATATATATATATATATAAACTGTTAGTCACCCAGTTATGTGATTGCGAAACATGGACTCTTACTTTAAGGTAGGAGAAAATATTTCAAGTATTTGAGATTGAATTTGATAGGATTTTATTTGGACTGAAGAGCGACGAACAGACAGGTGAATGGAGAAAGCTACATAACAATGAGCTACATGATCGTTATGGGAAACTAGATACAATAAGAACAATTAAGTCTCGTATGATGCGATGGGAAGGACATGTGGAACAAATGGAGACTGAAGGAGAAACATGCAAATTCCTACCCAGTAGGTAGGCCAGGAATGGGATGGGGGAAATAAAATTAACCAATATTTGATGGAGATCAATTATACAGAAGAGTATTGGAAAACATTAATTCAGGTTACGGATGAATGGTGATCTTATTTCCGCGAGCCATTTACCTATGAGTTCGACAGTACCACCTAATTAGTTACTTAACTATTGTTAAGTCCCACAGGGACTTATATATGTCTGCGACACCTCTATAACTAACAAAGTAGCACCATCGAATCCGTAAGTTCGTGGCCTCACGGACATAATCTTTCCATACATCCCTATCCTGAGCTACGTTTGAGCCTTTGGATGGATCTCCTGAACTAGTCCTCGCCTTGAGAACCGAATGGGGGAATATTTTACCTCCGAAAAGTTTTATATCTTCTTTAACAGATTTTTTAAAATTTTAATCATTTACACTCTGTCATCATCATCATCATCATCATCATCATCTTCAAGGTATGGGCCTGTTGGCCCGTTCCGCTCCCAGGTGCACTATATGCTGCAGGTGCAGGTCGTCTTTCCAACGACGTTTTGGTCTTCCTACATTTCTTCGGCCTAGAGGCCTATAATGAAGCAGCTGTTTTGATAAACGATTATTTGGCATTCTTTGTATATGTTCAAACCAATTACGTTTATTTGTGTGTATTCTCTCGTTTATATTATATATTTGTAATTAATCTCTGATATCTTGTATATGAGGAAAAGGCATGTGGGGCATGAATGATGGAAAACTACCAAAGGAAATGACGCAGTGGCGTCTGTTGGAAGAAATAAAAGAGGAAAACTGAATCAGAATTGATTGGATAGAATTACTACGACAAGAAGCGCTAGATAGGAAAATCCCAGAGGAAAATTTATACATTTCATTGGTTGTTTGTCTGTTTGCTTCAGTGGTATTTGAATATGAATCATTCGTGTATTATTTATTTGAGGTAAACCACACAAATATGTCCATTTATATGAAGAAGAATTTTATTCTAGTATTAACGCATGTATACTCGGACCAACGGATCTGTACCCCTATAGCGCTGACATCGTTCTTAGAAAAGTACACGTCTATACTCACACCATTTCATCGCACTCCCCTTCCACTGCGTCAAACAGCAGCCACGGAGAACGGATGTTGCTAAAACTTCCTCCCGTGTCATGGCTCTTGAATATTGAATAATGCAAGGTTGGAGTTGAGTTGACAACACAAGAGTGCAAGTGCAAGATAGGGATAGAAAAAGAGAAAGATATAGGAATGCAGGGAGGGAAATGATTTACCGAGGCAGAAAAGGAAGTAGGCTTTAGTTCGCATATCTTACGGGGGCACAGATCCATAGGACATACATTTAGCATGTAACATGTGGTACAATTCCATGGCGCCATGGGCCTACCAGTCTGCTGCTAACATATCCACATGTGTCAATCATAGAGTTGGATGATCATCCAGTCATCGTATCGGGTTCCTCAACCGTTGTAACTAGTTTTCTCATCCTAGAGCTGTTATTTATTCTAGCTAACCAAATTCCTCAAGACGCTGTGTGGGTACCAGTCCCATACTGCCCAAAAAATACGTCTTCCCCAATGGAAACTTGAATAAACGCAAGTTCCGTACCTCTGACCAAGGCATGGCACTCGACTATTGAGCGGAACAACATATAAGTTAGGTTTATTATATATGTAGTTATAAATAAAAATTCTTTCTCTTAATAAATAACCGAATTTTCCCGTCCTGGTACTACCTTGGTTTCCTAGATGTCAGTATGAGGTGGAACGCTGACCACGGACCACTCAAAATGACACCTATGCGAAAAAAAGTGTAACTAAATTAGTATGGTTCAAATACTTCCCTGTAGGGGAAGAGTGCCTGAATCTCTGTAAAGGGAAAACATGGGCAAATACAAATACACAATAAATAGCCCATTCATTTTTATTTCTTAAACTTTAAGTTGTAATAAATATAATTCCTAAGTAAAAAAAAATAATAGACTAATAATGATAATAATATGTATTACAATTTAGCATTAAAAAATTGTAATTGCTCTGCAAGGAAAACCCCATTACCTCCATTACCCCTGAAGAAATCATCAATTGCATTAGATTTTACACTTAAAACAAATCGGCACTTTATCTACACAAAACCTATTATTTCATTCTAATATGACTGACAATCTAGCGTTAGACACTAAATTTTTATTTAATAAAAAACTAACTAACTAACTAACTAACTAACACTGAAACTACTCATAGAAAAGAGAAGAGAACATAACTTAGAAACTCACATAGGATTTATAGATTTGGATAAGGCCTTCGATCGAGTAAACAGACAAAAATTATGGGAAATATTACGAATGAAAGGATACCCGCTGTGCCTTGTAGAAACAATAAAGACATTATATGAAGACACAAATATAATTATAGATACCGGATTCAAAAGAACAGATGCAATCAAAACAAATACTGGATTACGACAAGGATGTAGTTTATCACCCACTTTGTTTAATATATATATAGACGATATTTTAATAAATGGAAAGTTTTAGTAAATCCAGGAATAAGAATGGATAATAAAATGTGCATAAATAATCTTTTATTTGCTGACGATGTAATCATAATACAGAAAAATGAAGACGACTTACAGAAATCAATGCATGCATTAAATGAAATATGTAAATTATACGATCTAAAAATTTCTGTAAGGAAAACGAAGACCATGGCTTTTAGAGGAAGAGATCCAGTGAGAACCAAAATTATTTTAGAAAATCAAAGTATAGAACAGGTGTCTAGTTTCAAATATTGGGCTGTGATGTTGGCTACAATGTGGAAAGAGATATTGACTCCAAAATAAATAAATTTCAGACGGTGTGTGGAACAATACAGAGAACATTCAAAAATAAAATTAGAAAAGAAACCAAGATAAAAATGTATAATGTTATGGCGGTTCCCACAATATTGTATGGATGTGAAACTTGGGCTCCAGTGAAAAGACAGAAGGATAGAATACAGACGGCAGAGATGCGGTTCCTAAGACAAGTAAAAGGATGTACAAGACTTGATAGAATAAGAAATGAGGATATAAGAGAAGAATTGAAAGTACAGCCTTTGTTGGATAAAGTCACGAATTACAGACAGAAATGGATTGATCACATGGATGGAATGAGCAAGGAGAGATATCCATTGTTAGCCAGAAATTATCAAGCAAGAGGAAGGCGTGATGTTGGAAGACCTAGAAGACGTTGGGCTGATGCAATATGAAGTCGGAACGGGCAATTGCCTAATCCTTGGAGTGATGATGATGATGATGACTAACTAACTTGCTCTATGGAACCCGCATGTTCAAGACTGCGCGGACATGAGCTCTCCACACATCTCTACACCTGAACTAACGTTTTCCAATCATTCCCTGTATAATGTACTTCCCTCAAATCATGGTTAATATTATTCTCCCACTTCGTTCGTAGCCTACCCACTGAGTCTTTTCCCTCTGATTTTCCTACAAGAAGCTTCCATGTCCCTCTTTCATTCCTTATTCATGCCACATGTCATGACCATGACTGTATTCGATACTTCATCATCATCATCATCATCATAGTACATTCAAATTTAGGCCATTTGTTGAGTATTCGATACTTAACTCTTCTTATTATATGTGGTTTCCTATGAAGATGTCCCGCGCCGTAGCCGACTGGTTAAGGCAAGAAGCCTTGGCGCTGGTTCGAGTCCACATGGGGGAAGAAATTTTCTCATGGAATTTCGGCCATTATGAAACCTGTGCCCATCGAGTATCGTGAGTCATTTGACTAGCTACACTATATAGCGACTTCAGGTTGAGAAGACCAGCTATAACGGCTGGGGGACCCGACATGCTGACCACATGTCACCCCTACACTGGCTCGATGATCATTTATCCCTGTGATTAACACATGTGGATGTGAGGCCAGCAACCGGCTGGTAGGCTAAGGGCCTTCTAGGCCTGTGCGCTTGGAGTTTCCTATGATGATCATGTGCGTGTGCTTACACGAGTGCTCTCTAGCGGGAGTTTCTTAACTAGGCTAATTTAGTTACGCTTATTTACCTACAAATGTCATCGACTGACATGTGGTTAGCACATCGCCTCAATGAGATATCTAGTAGAAGCTAAGACATTACTTGGATGAAGGTCGATAAATTTTGCAGAGAGGCCTTTTTATTCAGGCGATTATTTTACGAGCCGGAAAATCTTGACTCGGACTCATGACTTTAAGTCCCTCCCTGAGGACTAGATCCTTGGAGTTTTTCCATCCTAAAAATCTGTCGACACCGGCTGGATTTGTACCCGTGACATTCGGAAATAAAAGGCAATAAGTATAACCAATAGACCACTGTGATCGACACTATATATATGTGTGTGTGTGTGTGTGTGAATTAGAGTTCTGAAATTATTGAGGACTGCGGAAGTGATTGTTATAGACTGTTGTACATTGTGCCGCCCACAACATAAAATTTCTTGTTCGCATCTAAGTGTTGTTTTATAATATGAATAATATTAGGAGACAAATCCTCTTGGTAGAATGTTAAGTGATAAAATTACTTATAAATTTAAATTCGAGTAATTATAATTATCAGTAAATGAGTGCGATTACTCACTTGTCAAACTGGGTGAATGACAACGGAAAATATATTGAAGTTTGAAAAAAAACTAACGTGTTCCTTTTATATTCTATTCTTCCTATATTTCTATAATTCCGCTTTAGCATTGAACCCAGAACCCAACCAACTCGGTTACAAATTGATCCCTCCAAATGGTCCCAACGATCACTTAGGCCTATATCGAATAGGGTAAGATGATATCTTACGGCCTTAACTCTCTCAGTTTAAATAATTATTATTTTTATTATTTTTTATATTAATTATATGCCCGAGGGCAGGTCTTTCACTGCAATCATAGCAGTTTCATGCTATGCTTTGCAGCTTTACTTCGGAATTATAGTTGTGGTAGCTTCCCGTTGCTTTTCACACCGGTGAAGGATGATGATGATATTGATAAGCATGATGATGATGATGGCCGGATAATAAATAATAATAATAATTATTATTATTATTATTATTACTATTATTACATATAGGTAGGCACTAATGCATCTCCATGTATCTTACAAACCAGTGACTTAGTCGGGTAGCGTGTGGTCACAGATACCCATGACGGACTTCATTGGATCTATGATTAGCTGAATATCAGAATATATATTCAAACGTATATAGATAATTCGTACCGCCAAACCGGAGTAGAGTACGTATAAGAACAAGTTCTTTAGAATTTTTTTTAGAAAATAAATAAGTTACAATAAAGAACAATCGTAAGTAGATTTACATCGCACCTTTTAGAATAATATTATGTTTATCATCATCACTTTCCTGCCATGCTGTTTAGGCTGGTGGACTGTTACTAACTCATGACATATTTTAAATAATCTTCCTAACGATCTCTTTCCTCTGGGATAGTAATTTAAAAACTGTCTTGAGATGCGGCTTCGATCCACTCGTTGAAGGTGTTGTCATTTATTCCTGTTAGATACATAGGTCAATTAAAGAAGAGATTTGAAGTATTGATGCGTTGTCCTCATTTGTATTCATGTATGTATTTATTGAACTACTATTAGTGCTTTACTTGGTGCTATCTATATACTGCATATACGTGAAATATCGTATATTAGAGTTACTTAAATAAAAAATAAGTGAAATCAAAACCAACGATAATGAAAAGAATAAAGTTATAAACAGAATCGTCATCACTATCAAAACTAACAAGGATTCAGCCGTTCAAACGCCCTTTTCGAGACTAAAATAAAAATAGACCAGACAATTTTATCTGTGGCCTCCCAACATTCCTCCCTCCATCTGGTCTACAACATTCAGCATACTTCTAGGAAATCTCTCAAATGGCATTCAACATATGTGTCTCCTCCACTGTTCTTTCTGATGTATCTCGTATTATGTTGTTAACTTGTAGGCCTCCTCGCATTGTTTCATAAGAGATGTGATCTTCTCTAGTAATCCCGACCAATGTACTGTGGGGTGTCGGGGGTTTTAGTAGAATAACACCTTGGGGTCTCCCCCTGTCGTAAGAAGCGACTAATCGGAGCAGCTGACCGCTGTCCAATTACTTCCCGGAAGTCAATGGGTGGATTAAGTAGCTCAGAGACGACCGTTGCCTATATCTAGCTATCCCATCATATACCTTCTATACACCCCATGGTTAATCTCGTCAATCATAATGAAGACAACATCCTAGAGGAAGGCAACCTTCAACAAAAATCCCAGGTCCTCCATATCAGGCTTTGTGTGAAGGGGTCGGTCCCAATAACATAAAAATATTTTATCTCAGAAGACTCACATAAGTGTCCGGATTGATTTTATGAATAATCCCAAACAGAAACAGATTTAACTAAATAATAATGAAAATAAAGGCAGGCTAAAAGTGTAACAATAATATATAGCCTAACGTTTAACAGAAATACACAAAATGGAATTCAGAAAACTTAAAATGTTTTGTTTAACTGAAACGTTAAAATTTTAAAATGAGTACCTGATACATCAATCTTCCTCAAATAAAATGAACTTCTGTTTAAAAACTTTGTCAAATATTTAGAACATGTAGGCCTTTCAGAATCATGTTCCATATTACATACCGAAGATGATACATGATTCTCACAGGGCTACATGTTTCAAATGTTTGACGAGGTTTATAAATCGAAGTTTATTTTAGTTGAGGACGACTGATGTATCAGGTACTCATTTTAACATTTTACTACATAACCTCAACGCTGATTCACCGTGAATTTTTAAATTACTGACTTACTTTAAATGTTTGAAAAAGAGAGGAATCCATTGAAGACTGTGCGGGCAAATTATTCCAGTCATCTTTAGTCTTATTAAAAAAAACACCTATATCCTTTCTTTTGAAATTACGATCGTTTCTGCCGCAGTACCTGGACTTTTTCAACCTACCGTGTATATTCGCCATGCAGTATGTCCCATATAGGAGCTGTACAATGCACTTGGCCTTTTTACGCCTGTTTAGAAGAAGTTCCCATCCCAATTCCTTAACTTTTCAGATTTTTTTTTTCACCCTTCTTGAATTTATTTATATTTCTCTTTTTGTTAAATTTTGTGTATCCAACTGTTCTTCTCATGAACTTCATTTCACAAGTTTCATTCTGCTTGCATTTTTCTTCCGTACAGTCCAAGCTTCGCATTCATTCGCAGGCACTGGTCTCGCCAAGGTTTCTTAAACCTTACTCTTGCATGTTTCTGCAGCACTAAGCCAGTTTGAAAACTTTATTACTGATTCTCATGGACATATTAAAATTTTGTATTTTAACTGATATAACAATTTCATTATCAAAAATCGGTTATATAGGAGTTACGTTCCTTGTCTCTGTTTTCGAGAGTCGCAACTTTAAACCCGGTTGGAGTCGATGCATTTCTAGGAAGAAAACATACAAGGTATAAGTCCTCTGGGAGGAACTTTAACTCGTGGATCCCGAGTCTGAAGATTTTCGGACTCATAAAAGAACATCGAGCCTAAATTAGTGCCTCTGAGCAAAATATAATCGGCCTTTCCCATTCAAACAATACCTTAGTTGACTCCCAAGTGTACCTTTGATGATGAGCTAAGTACTTATCTCTCGCTAACAACTGGTAGGGAAATAAGCGAAATTAGATTAGCTTGTTTAAGTAACTTTCGCAAAAGAACACTCTTGTGGGATCTACATTTATAGATATAATATTGTGTGGTATCCTAAATATTGAAATAAAAGACTATCATGTTTATAGCAGTATGAAGAACATATATGTAAGGCATGCAATCTAGAGAGTTTCCATAAATCTTAACAATAACATAAATTATTGGTGTACTCATTGAAGTGAATTGTAGTCCTGTGGGAGGGGAGCACACTTGGTAGTCGACGTGTCATTCATCAAATTACTGAAACACGGTCAGGGATGTCAAAAGCCAGGATTATTACTTTCATTCCCATAAACATAATGCCACCCCGCTCCTAGAATTCTCTCCTCAAGATATCAGGGATTGCAACGATCACAGTATAAGCATAGGAGGCCCATGGAGTAGTAGGAGGACAAGGCTCCCACCTTTCTAGATATGTTAGCCGGGTTGTCAGCCCAGCGTGACGCCCACCTTCTTTTCCAGAACACACTTACTTAAGTTAGAGGCTTAGCTGACACAAGTGCCATGATGCCGCCAGAATGTTTAAAAATCCTGACTTAATCCAGTCTCGAACCCGTGATTTCCGGATTATAGCTTATTTGTCTTTACCAACTATGGTACGGTGTAACCACTTAATCAGTAACATGGATAAATCGTCTATATTTATCGACTCTTACAATGGAAGTTTGTCCGCAAATCGTCATGGTTGTTACAACTAATTTAAATTGTTTTGTAATAATCGTTCAAGATGGTACAATTAAGTTAGCCCACGCATGAGCTGGAATTGTATTATTTTTGTCTTGAAATCTTCCTGTTTGGAAAGATATAGTACAGTATAAATCCTTTATTACAACTTAAGAATTTATAGAATGTAAATACACATAAAAGCTAATCTGTGTTAAAATAAGTCATTATATATAAGAATATCCGTATTCTTTGTGAGATAAAAAGTGGAATGGGTTTTTTGTTTCTATGGTAACATTAAAATGTGTAGGTAGTGATTTGTGATTTCCTAAGCAATTAGCAGCAAGAAGAAAAAAAGCCAAGCGAAGACAGGATATGAATTTTCCGGATTCTTACTCTATATTTTTTATATTAAAAAGTAATATTTCTACCTTTAACAAGGCCAATGTTGCCATTTGAAATGTTGCCAGAATGATTTTAGTTCCGAATTCCTTACTACAAGAAGTTGATAACTACCGTCTCTGTTCGTGATATCGATAGACGAGAAGGAAAAAAAGTGGCTTACTCTGATATATACTATTTTAATCTTCCCCATTTCAAATGAGGAATTATAATTTAGGGTAATCGGTCCTTCAAAATTTTATCTCACAATCGATTACGTAATTACTTCTGGAAAACTTGCAGCTTTATCAAGAATCTTGTGAACTCGACTTTGTTTTCTGCTGTCATACTAGTCCCATAATATTTTCGTGTGCGAGAAAGCCGGAAGGTTGTTTCGTCCTAAGCCGTATATGTATAGATTCTAATAATAATAATAATAATAATAATAATAATAAATAATAATAATAATAATAATAATAATTATAATAATAGTAATAATAATAGTAATAATAATAGTAATAATAATAGTAATAATAATAATAATAAACTAGGCTAATTGATATTAGTAGAATATTATATTAGGCCTATTTATGTATTTAGCATATTTTGCATCATCTTACTGCACCCAATTAAGATATTGTCATTCTCCTCCACAATTTTCTGTCATTCCCGTATCCGAACGTCTTTTCCTCATGCTGCGTAAGACACTCTCAATGTTTTTGGTCGTATTTTCTTCATCTTATCCTATCGCGTGGCATCGATTCCAGTATTTTTCTTGGAAATATATCTTCTGTCATTCTCTTCTCTAGACCATATAATTTTAATTGTTTTCATGAAATATATAATTAATCCATCCATAGTAATTCTGCCCGATGGCAGGTCCTTCACTGCAATCATAGCATTTTCATGCTATGCTTGCAGCTTCACTAGGGAATTGTAGGTGTGGTAGCTTCCCGTTGCTTTCCACAATATAATTAATAATAAGAATATTATTATTATTATTCTTTTTATTGTCATTATTGTGAGTTTTCACTTTGCAGTCCTTCAAGAACTGTTACGGCCTCTATGATTTTATTCCAGCCATCTGTTCCTGGATCAACATTATGACTTTTACCAATTGGTTGATAATTTAAAATAGTCCTAGGAATTACGGACTGAAAATGCGAATCATATTTTGACGCCAATTCTATTGGTTTTGGTGTTTATAATAGTTTGTTGGCATCATGTTTTCTTCTTCTCGTTATATTAGGTCCACAACATATTCCTTCTATAAATTATGAGTCCGTCCATCTCCTTTTC